>ONZH01003302.1:0-36317 GCA_900303285.1 Rhinella marina
GTGTGTGTGTGTGGGGGGGGGGGGTCAGAACTAGATTGGATATTAATGACATGTACTGAGAATACGTAATCAATATTAGGAGCCTTTAAAACCCCTTTAATTTCAGGACTTTTTGTAACACCCCAGAGTGTTGTGTTACCACTCTTGGAATCTAGCTGATATCTGTGTGTTACTCTAAATGTCATCCTGTGCCATAATGTCATCACCAGCAGAAATGTGCATTTTATTCAGTGTTATGTAACTGTTATGTCATTTACCTGGTGTACCAGCAGGTGTCAGTAATACTGTGGCAGATTTAGTTTGTAGTATTATCAGAATGGTACTTTCCTTAATCCATTCTGACCTCCTCTGCTGGAGAGAGGTGGACTTTAAAGGAAACCCAGACTTAATAGAAAGCTCAGCTTAAGACAGAAATTCATAAATCTTTATTTGCCAAGCATCTGCTAAGTATATAAAGCTGCACTTGCTGGAAAATCAAGAAACTACCTGAAGTGAATTATCTTCATGCAAATTTAGTTAATAAAACTGTGTTGGATCATCCATAAAAGTCTGGACTTCATTTCCACTAGACGACCCTCAATTAGTCCTACTTATATTACTAAAGCTGGAGCCACCGCCTGGGGCCTATCCGTCTATCAAGGTAGGAACACCGTGACACATGCTACTAAAACATAAGTGGCCTAAACTACCCTTGGCACTCCTACACTGGGACAAGAGGAACATCACCTTAGAGGGCCCTGGAGGGGATGGGTCGCGCCCTTAGCAACTAGGCCCCGGTCATTGCATTTTTCTTTCCCATTCCAAAGATTTGTCAAAACAACCATTCTGCTTCCCTCAATCAAATGATGCGCCCCCTCTCAAAGTCTGTTAACTGGGAAAAATGCACTTGAATGCATTGTAGGGGCATGTCTAGCAGTCAACAATCTATCACCAAGAGGTACCCTACTCAAAAGTAGCATCTGAGAGCCTTTTTATAAGATGGGGTGGAAAACCCTGTGTCTAATTAGACTACACAGATAATCATTTACATATCTCCCTGAGACATAACTGAATACCAAGTTTTATAGACTCTGACAAACTCTGAAGAACATTTGAGTATGTACAAAGTTTTGACGAAAACCCTCTAGACACAATCCATGAACCAATTTTCAATCCAGTTACTACTATATTTTTCAAATGTGTATATATATACCATATTGTATCCTTTAGGTATTTATGAGTAACAGTGTAAAATGCCTTTGAAAAGTCCATGAGCACTGTATCTATAGCCACTTCTCTGTCCAGGCTTTTATAAATACAAAAGGAGGGGCCATCAGATCTCTGCCCCCTCCGCCCCCAAAAAAACAGGTTTCCTCCATCAATTAATATTCAATCCCCAAATGAGGAAGTGATTGTTTACAAATATATTAAAAAGAAAAAGCTAAAATTTTACATAGACATAAGTATTCAGACCATTTGTTATGACACTTGACATTTAGCTCTGGGGGCTCCCATTTCTCTTGATCATCTTTGAGATGTTTCTACAACTTGATTGGAGACTACCTACATTCAGTTGATAGGACATAATTTGGAAAAAAACACAGCCCTGTCTATATAAGGTCTCACAGTTGACAATAATATCAGAGCAAAAACCAAGCCATGAGGTAGAAAGAACTGCCTGCAGAGCTCAGAAAAGCAATATGTGGAAGCATAGATCTTAAGAAGGGTGCAAAACATTTCTGCTCCACTAAAAATTCCCAAGTGCACAGTGGCCTCCATAATTCTTAAATGGAAGAAGTTTTGAACAACCAGTACTGTTCCTAGAGCTGCCCGCCCCACCAAACTAAGTAATAAGAGGAAAAGGATCTTGGTAAGAGAGGTGACCAAGAACCCAATTGTCACTCTGGCTGATCTCCAAAGATCCTGTGTACAGATGGGAGATTCTTAATCCTCAAAATGGAAGTCACTTATTTCCATTGTTTTCTATAAAACACATTTACAAAAAAATATATTAAAATGGTGCCTGACAGCTATTTTTGTGTGGGTGAAAAAGAAAAGTTTGCAAAGTGCAGCAGTTTGTGTGTAAGTTGTTTTAAAAGTGGTGAGAAATTTGCTGATGTCCAGAGGTCACCGAGAATTATCATCTTTCTATAGATGGCTACAAGCCAGTCATTTTTAGCTGCTTCACTTTGTAGTGCCTGCAAGCCAAGGGAGGATTTGTCTTGAATTCTCGTCATATATTTGTGACAGTGCACGGTGCTGCCTGCTGTGCCAGCTGGCTCGCTTTCTTCCACAACTCCTTTTTTTTTGTCATCTGCTCTTTTATAATTTCATCAATTAGAGTTTGCAGGTGAACAAGGTTGAATTTCCAAACAGACACCATTTAAAACAACTATTTAATTACTGGTCTTACTAAAACACCAGAGCAGATGCATGGATACTAAGTGACTATTTTTAGAATGTGCCATAAATTGACTTGACAGCTCTCAAGCTTGTATTTTATGCATGGGTAGTGTGTCTCTTAGCACCTCTGAACCAGAGGTCTTCTTATGCAGCTCTCCAAGGAGTAGCAAGTGGAAATGTATTTATTTATGGTACAGTAAAGCAAATCTGTAGAGGGAATACCTCATATTTTATTTTAGTTTCATTAATTAAGTTTGTTTTTCACTGTGAACATGGTACCTCCTCAGTGTAGGTAGTAGCAGTGCAGTGAAGATTCTCTAGTCAGATGTGTGGTCAAGTAACTTAATGGTACCAGCTTGTCTTGCTTGGAAGCTTCTCAAATCAGGTACCAAAAATGTCCAGTGTTATTTTCCACTTTGTCCTAGTGGGAAGAGTCGGGTAAAGATTAGTCAGTTCCATAAAGTGGAGAAGGGGCTTTAGATGTAAGTCTGTAGAAGAAAAATATGTTTGTTCTACATATTTTTCATTTTTAAAAACCTTCCCTGGAGCAGCCAAATTGGTGACACACACTTGTCACTTGCCTTGTCTTTATAGACAGTGTAGCAGGATGATTCTATCATGATATTGAGAAGACTCTGCTTATTCTGCACTATCCTATACAGCAAAGGTGATGAGAGATCTACAGAATTGGAGATGTCAGCCTGCTCTAGCCACCATGTACAGCTTGAGGAAGGCGAATGTGCTGAAGCATCAGTGTTTTTTTATTGTGTTCTCCACAGAATTAACTCATATTAGCCATGCATTGGACTCTTGTTGACAATGTGACAACTCCATCTTTTATGTGAATAGTGAATAAAATACAACACAAAATCAAAATATAACAAAAATACTGTAATCATAATTTTTTTTAATTTATTTATTTATCTATTCAAATGCCTACTGAGAAGCCGCCAGTTATAAACCTGGCTGTTGCTGCTGACTCTATGGTCTGCTTCCAGCCACAGCCACTGTGATTTGTCCATTGTGGCCTACTGAAGCCTGCTCAGTCTAGACTGGGCTTCCCTGCATACTTAAAGCTGCTTCTGACTTTTTGTGCATGCCAGAACAAATAAAATTATTTTGGTTGATATAAATTTCTGAAGGCATTCTGTTGATTTTATTTTAGCTTATTTGTTCATGACTAGGCTAACCACTCACCATTTTGAGATTAGCAGTTAACCAGCAATTCAGCTGCTGTTGATAGTGACTACTCTGGGAAGGAAATTTTCAAGGATAAAGGGTTATACACACCTCAGACACTTGATGGTATATTGTTAGGATATGCCATCGATGTCAGCTGCGGGTCCTACCTCCTGGGACCTACTCCTTTACTAGAATGGGGCCCCAAAGTAAAGGAGAGCACACTGCACATGTGCAGCAGGCTCTCTATTCACTACTATAGGAGTTCCGAAAACTGCCGAGCGAGCATGCTTGACTATTTTTTGGAAGTCCCATAGCAGTGAAAGGAGAGTGCACCATGCATGCATGACCACCTCTCCACTCATTGCTATGAGACTGCCAGAAATAGCCAAACCAGGGCTCAGCTATTTTCAGAATGTCCATAGTGGTTAATGGAGGGTGGCTGTGCTTGCGCAGTGTGCTCTCCTTCACTTTGTGAGGCCCGTTCTTGAGATAGGTTTGGGTCCTATATTCTAGTGATGTGCCATCAATGTCTAACATGGGCACATCCCCTTAAGAATAAATAATCCCTTAGACCCTGCTCCCTTGTTTACAGGGGTTTTCTAGGCACAAGAGGTGAGGTCAGTAATGTTTTTTGTTTTTTTTATTTTTTTTTTATTAAACCCATTACACCTCTTTTTATTTAGAAAACAACATAGGAAATCCCTTTAAAGGGGTTATCCTGAGAAAGATAATGACGACATCCTTAGAATAGGTCATCATTATTATATCAGCAGAGGTCCCAGTCCTGACTCCCTGCCGTTCGGCTGTTTCAGGGAGCCATTGCGCTCACCAGTGCTTTGGTAAGTTATGCATGCTTCCGGCAGCATTCCAAGGACAGTGCTGTACACTGTATAGTGGCAGTGCTTGGTATTGCAACTAGGCCATGTGACTAATGCACCGCAACGTTACTGGACCAGGAAGATGCTGTGGAACTCATGGACTTTTCTAACAGATTATTGAAAGGGGTTCATGGGTGTCACATCCCCACAGATCTGATACTAATGGCCTATCCTGATAACCCCTTTAACTCTATAACAAACGGGTTTTGAAATGAGAATAAGATATCTCTACCAGTTTCAGAGCCTGTTAACACTGCATTTACAGTGTAAGTCTATGGATGAAACATGTGTCAGCGGTATATGTTAGTAGCATATATGAAGGCACTATGAAGGGTTGTACTTGGTCTGTACAACGTTTAGATAGGTTGTACATGTCATAATAATCTTCCAGCAGAACATTGCCCGGAGCATCCTATTGTCTCCTCTGTCTTGTCTTCTGCTCATTGTAGACACTGTAGATGACTCCATACAGAGCAGGCTATGAGGCTCTATGAGTTAGTTCTGGCACCTCCCTATCATAGTCAGTATCACATTTATCAGAAACTTTGGCTACAGAGACTTTGTGGCCTCAAATGGATCTGGAGCAGAAAGAGAGAGAGAGAGAGAGAGAGAGAGAGAGAGAGACACACTCACTACTGCAGTTAAGTGTTGCCTGTAGAGCAGTGCAGGATTCACAGCTACACTGCTCAGTACTGCTGTATACATCCTCTATGCTGCTGCTGCCTCACCATTGTATGCAATATGTATAGAGATAGGGGAGCAAGATCTGCTCTTCTCTGTGTCCTGTGGGAGACATCATAGCAGTCTTGCCCACTCTAGAGCTTAGCTCAGGGAAAACTGAGAATTAGAGACAGTTCTGAAGTTGTGAAACCTTGTATGAAACCTTGATGCAATGTACAAGTGACATAATGGTCAAATATAGCACATACACCTGACAGATTATTCTGAGAAGTCCCCTGAAATGAAACATACACTAAATCATGTATGCAGAACTTAAAAAAAAAATTAAAAGTTCAGAAATCTTTTAGAACCATGATAAGGTTGAACATTCTGTACAACAAGCTATTCTATGTAATACTACTATTACAACCTTTAATAATTAACACTCTCTCTGGAAGTGGTGACGGACTCTTGTGCAGTAGGACGTAAAATTAGTATAAATCCACATTGGTTTAACTTGATTAAATGTGATGAGTTGATTGAACGGGAACTGGAGGAAATGTTGGATGCTAATTGGGGTTCTGCCGAAGAGGGGACGGTTTGGGATGCTGCTAAAGCATTTATAAGGGGCGTACTATTTAAATGTATTATGAGGAAAAGAAGGGAGTTTAAAGTAGATGAGTTAGCTAAAGAAGCAGCGGTTAAAAATACAGTACTTAGGTATGTCCAAGACCCCAGAGAGGAGAATAAGCTTAAATGGATTGAGGTGCAGGAAAATTACAAAAACCTCCTATTGGAAAAATCTCGTCAAAAGTTATATTTCTTGGAGTCAAGATGCATCTCGAATCTGGTATGGTCAGCAAGAAATTGTCGACCATTATCCAGAGTCAGAGTGCCCGGAAACATATAAGTGCGTTTATTACAAACAGGAATACCATTCATACCTGGTTGCATCCAATGATGATATTAATAAATATCTAGATTGCCTAATTTTACCTAGATTATCAGAGGACCAGAAAAGAAACTTGGATGCGGATATCTCCTTGGATGAGATCCGAGGGGAGATACGTAGGTCTAAGAAAAAATCCTCCCCAGGTGTGGATGGTATCCCTTATGAGGTTTACGTTAAGTATGAGAAGATCTTGGCCCCAGCTTTGCATAAAGTGATCTTGGCAGCGATAGGCAACCAAAGACTCCCAATATCTATGACTGAAGCCTTGATAACGCTTATACCCAAGGAGGGGAAAGATGGGTTGGACCCGGGAGACTTATCGCCCCATATCGCTTTTGAATGCCCTGATTTGAAAATCAGTCGCCAAAGGTTTTGCTGGAGGCGGCTTTGGGGGGGTAGTTTGGTGCCCTGGATCCATAAAGATTCCAAAATCGGCTTTGATGCCTGGGCGTTACAATCTCAAGCCATAATATTTTGCGTGTCTGTCACAAATTATACAAGATAGGGGTATACGCGCGATCCACTCTATCCTGTCCCTTGATGCCGATAAGGCCTTGACGAGGGTGGAGTGGAGTTTCTCATGGGCAGTGATGCGGAAAATGGGGTTCGGTGGAGGGGTTTTTAAAGGATGGGTTCAACTATTATACCAGAACCCCAGGGGCCGCGTTGCTGGTAAATGAGAGTGACGGGTGGATTTTCTATTCAGAGAGGAGTTCGCCAGGGTTGCCCCCTCTCCCCCCTGCTCTTTAACTTAATAATCGAACCGTTAGCATGTATGATTAGAGCGGACACACTTATAGTGGGGTTTGGAGCCGGGGGGAGAGGGGACAAGGTAACCATTTTTGCGGATGACATTCTGATATTTCTAGAAGATCCTGAAAATAGTTTAGACCATGTAGTTGGACTATTGGAAGAATACGGACGGTACTCTGGTCTGAGAATTAACTGGACTAAATCTATCCTGATGCCTTTATCAGGACCCTGGTATGAAAGTGTAATCCCTCCGTTGTCTCAAACCAAAATAAAAATTCTCAGGAGGGGAAAAAGTTTTAGATATTTGGGTATAAATGTTAGTCAAGATGTAAGAGACTTCCATACATTTAATACAATCCCAGTAATAAGAGAACTAACGAGAAAGGTGAAGCTATGGTGTGACTTGAGGCTGTCCAAGGCAGAAAGGATAGTGTTGGCTAAGTCTGTTCTACTACCACGGCTCTTATATCTGTTTCGGGCCTTAACCATATATCCAAACAAGTTCTAAAAAATATTGAAGCCATAATGAACGCATTATTTGGGGCCCGGAAACGTGTTCCTATTAAACTGGATAATTTGTTTAAAAAAATGGGCGGGTTTTCATTCAGATATTTAGCTTTTGATACGTCTCAGATGCAGCTATTAATGAGAGGTAGAGTAGACTATTGCAATATATATTAGCATTCGAATCTAGGTATAGTAATATTTTATCCCTGGAGTCGGGGCTATTATAAGTGGCAGAAACTCTTCCCCCAATATAATAAGATGTAAGTTTAGGAAATCTTGCCCACCAAGTGTCTGTGAATGCACCAATTTGCAGAATAATTTCTCCCAGAATTCCAGATAATGAAGGGATTACAAAATGAAAGGGCAGGTATATGGCATTAAACATATATCAGGATAACAAGATAAAACATGGGAGGGGATTAAGCTAGAGTGATTTGAAAAGGTATGGCTGTATTGTTGCTTTGCAGTATGGCGGAAAAATGGAACTTGTATATCGGCACCATCTTTGTGTATAATGAAATTAAGGGGGGGGCGATAAAAAAAGGCGCTGGTGATTATGCTTAAGAACTCTGAACAAAGATTGGATTATCCCCAATGAGAGAGAGGTTAGAAATCAGGGGAATTGATCAAGATAAATCTTACTAATTTCCAAAGTTCGAGAAATATAGATTATCAAATTATCCAGTTTAAATATAGTGAACAGGTTATATACGCCAAATTTCTATAAAATTAAGAAAGGGATTCTGCGGACTGTAATAAGCTGTGGAGGAGAACGTGGATTATACCATGTTCTGTGGGACTGTAGAGCTTCAGAATTTTTGGGAAGATATCTTCAAGGAGGTATCTAAGGGAGTAGGTGTAAAGATTAATAGGAGTTTTCGACTGGGAAATTTTGAGTGAAGATTCTGGATTAATTTGGACAGGAGGAAAAAAGGGAAACTTAACAGGGAGTTGTTTTTGGCTAGACTTTTGATTGTAAGGAAGTGGATAGATAGAACACCGCCTACGGTGTCACAGTGGTCAGAGTTGTGTAGCGAGATGTGGCGGAGGGAGGGGAGAGGGGAGAGAAGGGGAGGAGAGAGGTGAGATGGGGAGGGGAGGGGAGAGGTGGGAAGAGAGAGAAAAATTAAAAAAAAAAAAGGAAAATTTTTAATTCTTTTTTTTTGGGGGTGGGGGATGGTTGGGATGAAGGTACTACCACATGTATTACAAAGAATCTATTGAACTAATTCAGATTTAAATATTTTTATTATTATTGTATTGTAATTTATAAAACGAAATAAAAATAATTAAAAAAAAATAATAATTAACACTGCTAATTAAAATATCAATGACTTTATAACAAAAATTTTACCACACATTGTCAGCCTATATGTGAATATTTCATGTAAAATAATGTTGTTGCAGTGAACCAGTAAATGGGGCTTTAGGGGTTACAATGTTATTTTTCTCTGTGTCTGCTGCATTGCAGATATCCTATCCTGTGGCTGGATATAAAGTTTATAATTGGCTCATAGCAAACATTGTTAGGTGGTGGCCACACCACCCATCCCATCTACAGGGGTCGCTGTTCAGTCCAGTTAGCAGAACGAGTAAGAACAGTAAGGAGTCTGACATACAGCAGCATAGCAGGGAGTAGCCAGCCCAGGGATAGGAGGATAAAGTCCCAAAACACCAGCCTCTGAGGAAGAAAAGGGACATTCTAGAATATTTAGCAGTCATGACAAGGAGTTGTTCGAAAAAGGGAGTAAATGGTAAGACTCGTATATTGGCTTTGGACTTTACTGCAATTTGGTTGGGTTAGAAGCATCATGCTCCCTTCCAAAATGAAGAGAGAAAATTGTACCCCTTTGGCTGGATTAGAGGGAAAGTACAGGCATACTGGAAGAGTGACTCAGAGAGAGCATTACTGCATATTCACAGTCTCAGAATAAATTGTTTACCACAACCGTTGTTAAAGGGATTCTGTCAGCAGGATATTGGGTATAGAGATAATTACATCTCTATACCGGCCTTACTGCTGTGATTGTAAATATGTAAGTGTAATTGTTATTAGGGCAGTAGTTTACATAAAAAAAGCGTTTTTATTAACATGTGAAATACCGGGATAAGGAGCCCAAGGGGAGGTCCTGCGAGCCGTTGGAACCCGGGCATGCCGCAGATTTCGGAGCCCAGCACCGCCCTCCAGCTAATTATGCACGCCCCTTCAGCGCTGTCTTCTCCTCCGGCTGCAGCACAGACTCTTGTATGCACGGTGCATGCGCGAGATGCGCCGCAGCCGGGGGAGAAGACAGCGCTGAAGGGGCGTGCATAATTAGCTGGAGGGCGGTGCTGGGCTCCGAATTCTGTGGTGTGCCCGGGCTCCAACGGCTCGCAGGACCTCCCCTTGGGCTCCTTATCCAGGTATTTCACATGTTAATAAAAACACTTTTTTATGTAAACTACTGCCCTAATAACAATTACACTTACATATTTACAATCACAGCAGTAAGGCCGGTATAGAGATGTAATTATCTCTATACCCAATATCCTGCTGACAGAATCCCTTTAAGAAATGTGTCTACCTCAGAAAAGTGCATGTATTTGCACTTTGCCACCATATTTTCAGTAAAGAACTCTTCTATGCTTATACAAAGCTGGCTTGATAATTGCCTATCCCTTTAGCCTGCCCTGTCTACCTGCCTTGCACCTCGTTCCATATTGCCAAAATAAAAAAACAAAAAACACCCAAACATTCTTCAAAATATTGTTTTCTTTGAATATTGAGTTAAAAAATTACCTGTTTCTTGCAAGGTGGATGAGATGAATGGTAAAATCACCCTTCTCTTCCCCCATGCTCTTTCACTGAATTTTGAAGCAGACTGCAGCTGCTTGTTCCTCCTCTCCCCACTTTCTTCTTTTTTATTTACCAGTTTATACCAGATGGATATTTTATGACCTTCACCCAGGAAAAGGGGAATATTAAGGCTAATGGAAGGTGAATAAGGTATGTCTTCACCGCTCATGTGTTAAAACTCCATAATTTCGCATGTACTACTAATTTATGCAGAAAAAAGTTATCAATGATAACATTACCTAATGTACTATGTAGTGGTTCATAAATCTTCTAGAACCACCATCTTATACTGAAAATCTTAGTACATCTGCTGTGATTGCTATCCTATCACAAATACTTCTAATTATATTCATACCAATAATAAGGATAATATGTCACTATTACAGAAATATACAGAACATGAGGAAAAACACTTTTTCCATGGAATCTACAAAACATAAGATGGATTTTAAATAAAAAATGTCCACATCTCATGTACTTCTAGAAATCATATTTCATAACTGACACAATGTTCCTATAGGGTCAATTTCTATTTGTAATGTACCACAGAGACCCGGTGATGAGAAATTATATCGCTCTAGAATCAGTACAGCTTATCGTGAAGAACAGCGTGGCCCTATTGAATGCTTGTCGGACCAGATTTATTATTAGTCAAAATAATAAATGTTACACTGCAAACTACATTACTTACAGGTTATTATACATGCACTGTACAAGGCCAGAAATGACTGTAACGACAGATTGAAGATAATGTAAGCTATAGTGTGTTTCTATGGGAAAACTCAGTATTTTCCAAAGTTTAAGAGTCTAAGACCACAAACGTTAGAAAATAGACAAGCACACAGTATATGAAAACATAGGTGAGCTGAGTCAACATACATGACCTTCAGAACTTCCAGAAGACTGTCGGGAAAAGTAAGAGAAGTTCAAAAAGCTCTGACAAACTATCTTTATATTCAAAGAGCATCTTCATTTGGTTATCTACACATCTTCTGATAGTGGGTGCAATAAATCCCCTTAATTGGGGTCTGCCAAGAATTTTGAGCACTCAAAATTGCGGACAGCATTGGATTGGTAATGGGAAAATCAACTAAACCATACGCTGGTCATAGTTGCTGTCTACGTCAGAAATGGAAGTTTTAACACGTTGCTTTAAGTCATTCCTCAAGTGTCCTCTGGGAAGTTCATCATGCCAAAGTGCCCTTTGCACTTTGCATTTAGGTGTTCTACAACCCATCCTCTCTAAATGATGGCTGTAGAATCCAACCAAGAGACGGCTACAGCTGTCACACAAAGAGGAGAGGAGGTGTTAAGCAGATTGGTGTTAAGAGATGAGGGCACTTGCAGGAGCAGTGATAAATGTATGATTGTTGCGAGTCCAAGAATTTGGACATCCACCAGTCACAAGCTCCCAGTGTGAATTCAGCTGTGGTATGCCTGGGTAAACACCACTTCATTCACATATATTCATTTACATGCATACTACAGCTCCATACACACAGGGGACAGAGTGATTGTGGGGTCCTAACTATTGAATCCATAGTGATCATACATTTATCATTGACTATGTTGATTAGTGATAAATTTTGTAACTGGGCCAACCCCTTTAAAGTTCCATAAAACTTGCAAAAAAAGTGAATTTTCCCAATGTCACTACTCAAAACTTTCTTTGTCTATAATCAACTTTCCAGGCCAATCTTTGCTGGTGCCTCCCCTCTCTTTAGGCTCCATTGCTGGTGCCTGACCTTTCCACCTTTCACCTTAGACCAGATGATACTTTCAACTTCAAAGACATGAAGACAAGCCTATAGGGGATTTTCTGGGATTACTATGGTGTTTAACTGATGTGCTACTGATGAAGTTTCTTACCTCATGTACTGTACATCATCCTCATGTTTTTGTTTTTCAGTTTGGACTTTCCTGACCCGTTTTCACTATATAAGCCAATAACTCTGATTTCTTTAAATCCTGTATGTAGCACTTCCTGTATCTAACTAAACACAATGAATTTATCCTTCCTTTGCCACTAACAACGCCCAGCTAGTTTACAACCCTTACCACCCACATATACACACCTCTGTCACTGCCCCACCCATGGACAACACAAGAAATAAGAAAGAGTTGCATGGACATAGTCATGTGACCTCAGCTCAGAACAGAAAATAGGTGCAATAAAGGTAAACAAAATACATTACAAAATTACAGCTACCCTCATAAAGGATTATTTTTATGGATGTTGATTTGTTATGGAAAGTATGCAGTGTTGGACTGTGGTTTCTTGGCCCATCAGAGAAAATAATAACCATTGGGGCTCACTATTGTTTTAGAGCCTTGGCCCACCAGAGGATCTTCTGGTTCTCTGGTTCATCAGTCTGACCCTGACAAAATGCAACTATATGCATTCTCTTTCACAAGATCTTGGGAAAGTTTATAGTGGAGATGAGAGAAGCTAAAAAATAAAATTGATTTGGACACTTTACTGAATTTTACAAAGAAATTTGATTTGTGATGAATTACTTCATCACAAAGCGCATTCCTTTGTATGTATCAGTGCAATGATGGGGAACGGCAATCACACCACCCCCAGTCATCGAACCCCTCAGATGCTGCATTTATCACTGATCGTGGCATCTGAGATTAAAATTAATGTCTTTAAGGGGTTAATCCGGTTAAAAAAAAAAAAGCATACTCACTTTATCCATTTGATTGCGAAGAGGCCATCAAGGCCACTTGATTGAAGACACCTCGTGGTGATGTGATGACATTACACATCACCCCGCTCAAGATTTTACACAGTTTCTGCAATTAAGATGGCCTCTTCACGCCCAAATGGATGAGGTTTGGGTTTTTTAATCGCCATTTCAGGAAAAATAGAATTGTTACTACAAAGCGCGAGGAAAGTCGGCTTACACTACTTTATAGTAAAGTGATCTGCAATCAAGCATGTGATTATAAGGGGTGCAGACTTCAGAGGTATCATGGTGCATGATGATGGCCAAATGTCCTTCTGCCACGCAAGAAGATGTTAGTATTAAAACCAGCACATTCTGAATAGGAGGGTCAGCTCTTCAACAGATTTTGCATTAGGGCTCAAGAGCTTCATGTTACATTTCTTATATCTCCAGTTAAGATTTAACATCAGTCTTCAACATAGTCACTTTAAATATAATGAAGTCACAGTAACCACAAATTCAGCATATATAACGTGTGATATAAAAATAATAGAACTGCCACTCTTAATACTAAAGAGGAATCACAGCTTGGCAATAGAAATTATTTTAAATTGAGTCGCTCTACTTGAAGGCCCTGTAATTGTAATGTTTTGCTAGAAAATGATCTGATTGTTATCTTTAATTCAATCAAGAAGTGAAGATGAGTAACATTAAAAATTGCACAAAAAGGCAAAGCGTACAAAATTCTAATCTGATGCTTCAGAGATTGCCAGAAACAACGATGATAAAGCTTGTGAGTGTTATCCAGGAGAACTTTCGAAAGTTGAACCAACTTTGAACAAAGGAGCTTGAAAATGAATAATATGTATAGTTCTAGTAATTATTAATATTTAATTATTGAAAACATTGTGAACGAAACCAATGGCAAAACACAATGTGTGATATGTGTCATCTTTTGTCCCTGTGATTCTACATTGGCAAGACCATTAGATACCTGTATTTAAGTTTTAGGAATTATAGGACATGAATAGAGACACGAATAGTAGCATCTAGACTGATAGAACATGTACATGAGGCGCATGAAGAAAGAGATGACATTCTAAGATGCGCAGGTATAGAAGTGGTTCAGGCTCCAGATCGTGGCGGAGATAGGAGTTGTATGGTTCAGCAGAGAGAGGCTGCATGGATTATAAGAACGAACGTGATGGGTCCTTTGGGACACAACAATGAAAATGATCTAGCTGTATTTCTATAGTTGATTTTAACTTTGTTGTTGAGTTTGTCTTATGTAAGTCATGGTAATGACGCCAGCGTGGTGATATACTGGTAAGTAGGCATGCTGGCATTACCACGTCTGAGGCCTGAGGAAGTGCAGGAGGTGTGAAACGGCTGTGGCCTTTTTTGCTGTGCTGTACCCGCATCACAGGGATTTTATAGAAGATACAATAAACACTGCAAAAAGCATTTTGGTGAGTGCCACTCTTTCCTTTTCTCTACCTTGTGGTTTAATAGTTGGAGCTATAAGTGGGCTGAGCACCGTCAGTGGACATGTATTTCTAAACGCATGTTTTTCCTGTCAGTCTATATGAGTTAACTCTCGTTAGTGCCGACTGCTTTTCTACATAAGGTGCAAATCAAGTAGCCTATTACAAAGAATATTAACAAGGAGACATCCTGTATATCTAGAGGAAAGAAGGTTTCTTCACCAATATAGAAGTGGATTCTTTACTGTAAGAGCAGTAAGACTATGGGACCCTCTGACAGAGGGGGATGTGATGGTGAATTCACTAAAGAATTCAAGAGGGGCCTGGAGCCCTGGATGTATTTTTGGAGTATAATAATATTACAGGTTAGAGTTACTAGAATTCTGGAGAAAGGTTGTTGATCTGGAGTTTAATCGAAAAACAAAAAATTACATCTTTATGATACTTAAAGGGGTTGTCTCACTTCAGCAAATAGCATTTAAGGAAGTTAATACAATTCACTTACTAATGTACTCTGCTTGTCCATATTGCTTCCTTTGCTGGCTGGATTAATTTTTCCATCACATTATACACTGCTTGTTTTTATGGTTATGATCACCCTGCAATCCATCAGTGGTGGCCATGTTTGCGTACTATGGGAAAAAGCACTAGCCCATGTGAGGTCTCAACATCTTGGTCACCAGAGAGGCTGGTGCTTTTTCCTATAGTGTGCAAGAACGACCACCACTGATGGATTACAGGGTGGTCGTAACCATGGAAACGAGCAGCGAATAATATGATGAAAAAATGAATCAAGCCAGCAAAGGAAGCAATATGGACAATCACAATACATTAGTAAGTGTCTTGTATTAACTTTCTGTACATGATAAATGTCAGGCTAGTGCTTGCCTAAAACTGTCATGTGCAGTGTATGGGCAAGTCACCACTGCAGCCAAGAGTATGATGTTATGGATAATAAAAACAATAAAGCCAAGTGATCAGCTCTGAAGATCACACTGTAAAAGAAAATATACATTTAATACTGACAAAGTATACACATTGGTTAGTTAACTAAAATACTGATAGGAATAAAATAGTAAAACATATATATGGAAAACCAAATACAATTTTTAAGATCAATAAAGCATGTTATTACTTCTTATTCAAATGCCAGGAATAAAATTCACCAGACTGACATCTGGGCCCTAGTGGTACTGGTTTATCTTCCCACTTATTCCCACCATACAAGATATCCCATCTATAAGACTGTTAAAATGTTAGTAATTTGCATATCTTTGGGTTTCTAGGAAAGATATACAAATTGCCAAAAGGAAAAGAAAGCTAAGCCTATCTGATGTCAGTATGAAGAAAGTATGCTATTTTTCCTATATTTTCCCAGAAACCTAGAGCAGTGTTACCTGGCTTACAATATTTTTAAATCATACTAGGTGCAGAAAGAGTACACTCCAGACCCCGACAAGGGCCTCTCAGCTAGGGAAGCCAATTTTCCCTGCTTGCCTCTATGGTAATCACTTGGACAGAGCTGTGTGTAGATGAGATGCTGGCTTGGTTATTATCCAAGTTATGCTTTCCCATACTAGTGTATGGGAGCGATCCCTCCCATTGAAATGAATGGGGCAGGTAGGTGTAATTACACTTACTTCCCCCCTACCCATGTTATGTTTAGCGTGTAAATGAAGAGGAGGCAGCGCCAGTATGGCGCTGGTATGGCGCGCCTCTTCTTCATACAGCTGATAGGCGGGGGTGCTGGGTGTCGGACCCCCTCTGATCTGATATTTATAACCTATCCTGAGGATAGGTCATCAATAAATTTAACTTGGGGAACCCCTTTAATTCTATGATGTTATGGGTACAGCATAGGGGATTATTGGAGCAGTGATGATGGGGAAGGGGATTTGAACTGGTGAATATAACTTATTTTATTGTTTTAGCATCTTCCGGGCTTATTTCCATTTTTTCTTAACTCGGGCAACCCCTTTCAGATAAAGATAACCATGTCATAAGGCATATACTGCCCATACCTTAGGCCTTATGACATCCCATTTGTGTGGTCCATCTTGACACAGAGCTATGTTTTACTCCAAAAAGCCTCAGCTTTTTTACAGAAAATAAAGTTTTGAAAACAGGTATTTCAGTTCAGGTATGGAGAGGTAAGTCTGGTTTTTCGCTTCCCTGTTTGACTTTATTGAACAGTCTACCACTTTGCACAAAATTCAGACACATTTTGGACAGAACCTAATGCTAATAGTTTTGGTAGTTGCTATGTGCCAAGATTATCAGCAATGGATACCAAACTGGTCCTTGTGATGAAACATAGACTTTGAGAATTGGTCAAGTCTACTTATAGTACATGTATGGTCAAACCTGACAAAGATTCAAAGTCTTGACTTCTCACATGTGTGCAATCTGTTCCATTATATAAAAAAATTAAAAAGAAAAAAATGGGCCTTTGCCCGGGGCAATAATTTTCATGAATAATTTTTCTAAGCATGGGATTGTCCCCGGAACTTCTCAACAGCTGGCAAACATTTCATTAGCTCCATTTGTCTTCTTTTTATGGAAATGCTTGTCGATTTAATATGTTCTCCGTTCTGGTTCTCAGTTTTCCACTATAACATTAACATTTGTGAATTTTAGATATAAATCTCCATGCATGTTTCAGATGTCATTCTAGTAGGAAAATTAATTTTACGACTTTTAGTTTAATAAAAGGCGGTCTGCTTCATTGCCCGTGGAGTAACATTTAATGAACACTTTTAATTTACTCCCCTAAATAATAAAAATGATTATTATGATATCATTAAATTTATGGTAACATTAACAGATTATTACTTCTATTGTCATTAGATTACATTTCCTGTCAAAGACTATTTCAAATTATGACAAGTGTTACTTTTGATTTACAAATTTGTTTTTATGATTTCAGGGTATGCTGTAATAAGTATGCAATTGTGTGAAAGGGAGATACAAAGAAGACAGGTCTAACTAATTGTTTCTATGACCAATAAACTGATTCTATTAGATAAGTGAAAATATCTGATTTATTTCTAGATACAATGTCACTATTGTCCATGGGCTGTGTGCTTTTTATTGTATTCAAGTTAAAGGGCTGAGCTGAAAAAAATAAACAGCAACAACGTATCTGTGTCTGGAAAAGGCTGCCACAGCTTTCCTTCTTTTCTGTGTGATACTACATGCTGTGAGAGGGGAAGAGGGAGCAACAGCTGATGCATCTTTTGCTGACAGAACAGAGGCGTGTACAGAGTTTTGTTAAGCAGATATTCTTGGGTAGGAATACATATATGTGCATAGACATCCATAGATATGCAAGTATTCATTAGATACTAGAAATTTCTAGAAGGAATTTCTTCAAATTTAATTCTGGTCCAATTCAGGCAAATCACTTGTCAATTTAGATTTGGGTCTGAATAAATTACTTAAATCAACTACTTAACTACTTAAATCAAACAAGTCCTGCTTGCAAGGAAAATACTCTCTCCATCTCGCTCCTTTTCCCACTCCTTGATTCTCCCAAATGTAATTATTCAAAATTTGGATTTGTTTGCATCAGAATTGTTTGAAAAATTTTAGCCAATTCATAATTTCATAATTGATTTTACTGGATATGTTAGATACATTAAATAGATTCATAATAAAGTGCATTTAACTATGCTACCATAATAGACTGATGCATATTTTCCTTTAATCAAAAAGTGGAATATATCCATATATCATACTTAACTGTACTCTTTCCTATGTCTGAATCCAGGAAATAATATTGGTCAAGGCATTGATCTATGGTGAGCAGTGTTATACCAGCAGCTCATGTCCACTGCCACTCTGCTATCTGGCATGGGTTCCGCTCCATTTACCCTCCTGCTCCTTTTCCAGTGGCCCTGGAGCTTCCTTGCAGTAGGCCCGGCCACTGAAGTCCTCAAGCTTGGCTTCTAAGGCAAGCCACTGACTGCTCTCTCTGGCAAGGCCTCTTCTATCTGCCTCTAGGACACTTGCGCCTCTTCCCACTTTGAACCTTAATCTTCACCAGCCAATGGTACTGTGCCTTAGCAATTTTTAACTAGCTTGCTAGTTCTTGCAAAGGTGTGCTGTATCTGTTTGCCTGAGAACTGATGTCTGCTCGTTTAATGGATTCTGACCCTCTGCTGCGTACCCTGACCACAAACTGTTTAAAATGCAAGGAAGTATGTATTCTGCTTACCCTGACCTCCATCTGTCCATGACTATGATTTTACCAGGGGACTGCCAGGTTATCACCCTTAGGATTAACCCAAAGTCAAATCTGTTGGTTAACATGGTTATTCCACACCCACTGCTGTAAGACTGACACCAAGGAGAGATCTTGGTAAGCGTCATTTACAGATGTGTTCACCCTTACAGTATGAGATTATACATTTCTCATAAAATTAGTTCAATTCAAAATCACAACATGCTAGCAAAACCCTTGGCAGGTTGCAATCACAAAATAACCACTAGGCGGTAACCCATAAACACATATAGGATAGATATCTTATGACACAATATCTCAAAATCAAGAAATAACCAATAAAGAAGGACACATATGTACATAAAAGCAAGAATATAACTAGTATATTTTTGTATGTTTTTATTCCACAATGCCTAGTCAAGTATTAAGATATTTTCCGCATTACTCCCAACATTTTGATGTCATGTTATCTCATAGTTACTTTCCTACACTCTGACTTGGAGGCCGTTCTGTACCTTACAAATTCTTCTAAATATCCCAGTGACAATGACATGGGCATAATTGGTAAGAGAATAAAATAACACGACAGCGTTTAGACATTTTCAAACTTTGCAGCTGAATTTTATATATTGAAATGCACACTTCCAATTTGCCCAAGGCAAGTCCACAAAGTATTTACACTTCAAATGTTTGATGTAAAAATGCAATTAGAGTCTAAATGTGTCATCTCTAGTCTAAGTGAATCACATGCTACTCTAAAATGCCAGGCCTTTGGGCTCCAATCAGGTCTTCCAATCTGTTAGAAAAGAAGTCATGTCCCATTTATTTTCCAGTGACAGGTGATTTTCTAAAGCTGAAAACTTACAGTACTTTCTATTTGGCAAGCCAAGGCTTAAAGCTTCAATCTGTGAACCTGATCTCATACAAGTATGGGCTTTACACATTTTATTTTTACAGTTTCTTTTGTTATCATTGTTCTTTATTTTTCTATTGTAATGACGTGTATGATATAATAAAATAGTACTTAAAGATTAGGGTTTCCTGAATGGGGCACCATAAATATGTTTTGGCAGAGTGCCATGCCTGATTGGTTGAAGGTTCTCTTTAATTAGTAAGGCTGTAGTAACGATTTTTGTTTTCAGAACAGTGGCTCATTGGTTGGCATTTAGCAGCAATGTTGCTTATAGCACTGAGATCTGGGGTTTGGACCTGACTAAGGACAAGGTATACATGGGTTTCTATGTTCTTCCTGTGTCTTGATAGGTGTCTTCTGGGCACTGCAATTTCTTCAAAGAGTCTAAAACCCTACTGATAAGTAATTAAATTGGTTCCAGTGTGCATGTGAATAAGAAGCTAATAGGTTGTTTTCGAAAGCTTTTAATTGTAGAATATTGGATAGGAAAATCATAGAATTACAGTGCCTGAATATTAAAGTCTAGTCTAAAATATTGCCACGTTTATCTTGTTCAACTGCTGTGATACAGTAACTGCACACTGAGACCAACAGACATTTGCCTGGGCCCTTAAAAGGAGCAGGCATTGGCAAAAATGTTGCTGTAAACCACACAAGGAGCAGCAGAAGAAGGAGTGATGGTAGCAATAGCTGCAGCAACAGATCAGAACTTCCACTGTCTTACAGTGGTTGTGTTTTGACCAACAATCCAACTGTTCTAGAGTGGTTGACTCGCTGTTCAACATAATCTCAGGTTACAACAGATACACACAGACAGGAATCAGTGGGTTACTCTGACACCATACATAGTTGGCATGGCTTCTGTTCCCTCAACTGTACTGAACCTGTCTCTTGTTTTTGCTCCTCATTCTGCTAGCCAAGCAACAGATGCCACTGACTCTGCTACACTTTTCAGCAAGGGTGAGCTTTTTGGGTGCTCTGGCCGAACAATAGGCAGTGTTCGAGTGCTCGGACGAGCACCCGAATATAATGTAAGTCAATGGGAGAATACCAGGCACCCCCTGCTCTGCAGAGGGGAGGGTGTCTGGTTGATAGGGAAACATGAGAAAATAGTGAAAACACCACAGAAATGGTTAGGGAACAGCATGGGGAGGGTGTCTGGTTCATAGGGAAAGGTCAGAATCACGACTTCTCCTCTTTCACTCCTTTCACTAGTAAAAGTACGCTAATTAACTGAATTTGTACGCATTAGCGTACAATGCGTAGCATTAGTATACACAATCGTACGCATTAGCATACAATGCGTAGCATTACCGTACGAATCAACATGGCTACGGCATTATAGTGAATGCCAGTACTCTCCCGCACGTTTATTCGCTGCGTAGTAGCGAACAAACGTGCGGGGAGGAGGCTCGAGCATCGCACTCAAGCACACGCCGTGTTCGGCCGAACCCGCGATGTGCAGAGCATACCGATGCTCGAGCGAATATAGTGCTCGGGCGAGCATGCTCACTTAACACTACGCTTTCTCCTTTTCCTCGACAATTGTCTCAACAGCAATTGATCACCAAGGTGATTGTAAAATGACAACAGTAAGCTGTAGTCATCCAATGACGCAGAAGCTGAACGTGCAACTGGCCAACTTGCTGGTACTACAGTCCCTCCCTTTCCATGTAGTTGACTATGAAAATCAATCTTTTTTTATACTTTTCTTACAGGGGAGTGAGGTTTTCTTTTTGTGTCACTCTGGGAATGTCCCATAACAATTTTTTTCTCCTCTTTTTCTGCCGGTCACCTACTGCACTACAAAGTACTCTTCATATGTAGTTTGCAAGAGTTAAAGGTAAGTTTTAATTATTAGGTACAATGTATGTAGTGGTCAACTATTGGCCCCATGTGGCCCCTTTATGTAAATCTCAACCAAAAGGTGCATTTTCAGGAGATTACAGGCCACAACAGCAACCCCATACCAGCAACAGCCCCTGTTTGGCCAACATATATGGCAACTACTAGTTTTTAGGCTCCTGTCCCTTAAAGCAATAGTCCAGTGACCATTTCTGATCCATACACCATCTTTGGCCTATCTGGTATTAATTGTACTACATGTTTAAAGAAAAATGCCATTTGGTGCACTTTATATATTTGTACAGTCATGGCCAAAAGTTTTGAGAATGACACAAATATTATATTTTCACATGATCTGCTGCCCTCTGGTTTTTATGTGTGTTTGTCAGATGTTTTTATCACATACAGAAATATAATTGCAATCATATTATGAGTAACAAAAGCTTATATTGACAGTTAGAATGAGTTAATGCAGCAAGTCAATGTTTGCAGTGTTGACCCTTCTTCTTCAGGACCTCTGCATGCTCTCAATAAACTTCTGGTCCAAATCCTGACTGATAGCAGTCCATTCTTGCACAATCAATGCTTGCATTTTGTCAGAATTTGTAGGTTTTTGTTTGTCCACCCGTCTCTTGATGATTGACCACAAGTTCTCAATGGGATTAAGATCTGGGGAGTTTCCAGGCCATGGACCCAAAATCTCTATGTTTTGTTCCCTGAGCCATTTAGTTATCACCTTTGCTTTATGGCAAGGTGCTCCATCATGCTGGAAAAGGCATTGTTGATCGCCAAACTGCTCTTGGACGGTTGGGAGAAGTTGCTCTCGGAGGACATTCTGGTACCATTCTTTATTCATGGCTGTGTTTTTAGGCAAGACTGTGAGAGAGCCGATTCCCTTGGCTGAGAAGCAACCCCACACATGAATGGTTTCAGGGTGCTTTACAGTTGGCATGAGACAAGACTGGTGGCTTTCTTGGGCGCCCTGGAGCCTTTTTGGCAACAATGGAACCTCTCTCCTTGAAGTTCTTGATGATGCGATAGATTGTTGACTGAGGTGCAATCTTTCTAGCTGCGATACTCTTCCCTGTTAGGCCATTTTTGTGCAGTGCAATGATGACTGCACATGTTTCTTTAGAGATAACCATGGTTAACAGAAGAGAAACAATGATGCCAAGCACCAGCCTCCTTTTAAAGTGTCCAGTGGTGTCATTCTTACTTAATCATGACAGATTGATCTCCAGCCCTGTCCTCATCAACACCCACACCTGTGTTAATGGAGCAATCACTGAAACGATATTAGCTGGTCCTTTTAAGGCAGGGCTGCAATGATGTTAAAATGTGTTTTGGGGGATAAAGTTCATTTTCTAGGCAAATATTGACTTTGCAAGTAATTGCTGTTAAGCTGATCACTCTTTATAACATTCTGGAGTATATGCAAATTGCCATTATAAAAACTGAAGCAGTAGACTTTGTAAAAATTAATATTTGTATCATTCTCAAAACTTTTGGCCATGACTGTAGTTTTCGATTTTACACTTGAAATATGGAAACGGATTCTTGTCTACAGTGTTAAAAAATAATTTCCGTTCTTTCAGTAGTTTTCCATTTGACAGAACAGAGACATTTATCATTTTAATATGTACATTTTTATATTTATCAATCCATTTTTGAAAATTCTTCATTGTATTGTTTTCAGAGCATATAGTAAAGGGTCCATTTTTGTTTTTGCACTTTTGTTTTTGCCTTCTAACGTTTCAATAGCCATAACTTTATTAATTTTCAATTCATATATCTACATGAAGGCTTATTTTTGGGGGGATAAGCTCTATTTAATGGCACCATTCAATTTACTGTGTGTTATTGTAAAATAGGTAACAATTCTTTGTGGGGTTAAATTGGAAAAAAAATACAATTCCTCCAAGGTTTTTTTGGGTTTTGACATCATCACCTTCACTGTGTGCTAAAAATAACTATATTCTGTGGCTCAATAAGAATACGACGATACCAAACTTATTTTTTTAATCTCCTACTTATAAAAAAAATAAAAACCTTTGAAACAAATAAAATTTTTCTTTGCATGACTATTTTCTGACAGCCAAAACTTTTTTTTATATTTTGGTCTATAGAGCTGTATGAAGGCTTGTTTTTTGAGGGACAAAATTTAGATTTTATTAATACCATTTTTGTGGTACATATGGCTTTTTTACCACTGTTATTCAACTTTGTTTTTTTTTTGGGGGGGGGTGACAAAAATACGGTGAATCATGTGTTTTTATTTTTTTTCCATTACGTTGATCAGTGCATATAAAATGTTTTATAATATTTTAACAGGTCAGACATTTTTGAACAAAGCCTTACCTAATATGTTTTTATATTTATATATGTAAACTTGGAAAAGGGGAGTGATTTAAACTTTGAATTATTATTATCATTATTATTTTACTTTTACAGTGACAATTTTAACCCCCTTAGGGGGCTAGAACCTAGGATCTTTTGATCTCTTGTCCTATTTACCCTAATAGAGATCTATCAGGGTGAACTGCACTTTGACAGGCTCCTTGCTGAGCTGTGCCTTCGTGTACAGTACAGCAGGGAGGTTATCAGGACAGCCATGCTTCAAAACCATCCAGGCGGTCATAATAATGATTTGAAGCCCTGTGGTTTCACTGCAGGGGCTCTAATTGGTGGCGGCTCCCTCTTCCCTACCTCACTGATGCTATGATCGGTGTTGATTGCTACATTTGAGGGGTTAAATGACCGGGTTCAGTGAGATTGCCATTCCCCATGATTGTAGCCAGGTGTCTGCGTTATGATACAGGCGGCACCTGCTGTGTATGGAGCAGGCTCAGTACAACAGCCTGCTCCATACATTCCCTCAGCCACCGTGACATACTGGTAAACCTGTTTTATAACGATTCATGACAATTGTATTTCTTAACAAAGTTTGGGGGATTGGTTGAATCAAATTTTTCAAAACTTTGTGCATCTCTAACATTTATAATGGTAGCTATATGGGTCTGACAGCTACTGCTAGACTGATTTATAATGGGACTCGTTGGGTTCATTGAGGTGTATTTCATTAGAAATTAGTGAATTGATTTTAAACAAATCAAATGAAATGGAGTTGCGTGTGAATCACATGTTTTGTTGATACCTCAGGGTATCATACTCAAATTTTCAGCCCAATTGGAGCACTTTTGATTCAGGTCGAATCAATACAGACCCAAGATAAGATGATCAACCAATTCAGCCAAATCAAAGCCAATTCCATTTTTTGTGATTTGCTCATCTCTACGCACTATATTTACTGGAAAATAGCTTTGCAATTTTTCTTTTTCCTCCATCAGTTATGATACAATCTGCAAGGGAGGCTACTAACAGAACATCCAATGCAGATATGAACACATCATTTAACTAAAATTGAATTATTGAATTTTTATTTTATTTTTTGCCAGTATTTTAAAATGCCTATTTTGCTCAAATACAGCTGTTATGCTGAGTATTTCCAGACAAAAAAAAAGAAAATAAAATAAAGATTAAATGTTGAATGAAATATATGGAAATATAAAACAATATATAACAATAGTAAAAGAGAAACGGTGTCCTCATGAATGTTATAGAGACATTCATAACTCTAATTAAAAATAAATTTTGTCTATAATTAGAAAGTGTGCTGCTGATGCTATAAAAAGGAGGGAGACATTGTTAATTTACGTAATCCTTATAATATACACTCCAGTGCATCTAAGAGACAAAACTAAACAATTAATGCTATATAAAAAGAGTTTAATCTCTATCTATTTTTAATTATAAAGATTCAAATAAAATTCACAAGGCGTTCATATTTATAATGAAATATTGTTTAAAACTTTGTAATTTTTTTAATTACATTAAAACTTTGGTAATTAAATACAAATTCTAATGAAATGAAGCTCTGGCAGTATTTATGAGTACATTCTTATCAATTTGTTGGATAATTTCTCTTCTAAAACAAGTAATGCTCTTGCTAAAAATAATTTCAATCAAAATAAAATATAGAGCAGGACTTTCCGTGCTTACTAGATACATTCTGAAAGTCAAAAAAATCTATGATTTCCAAAAAATAAATTACATTGGGACTTCAAATGCTTTATCAGTTTGTTGGCACCAGTCCCCTAGATAACTAGAGTAAAGTTTATGTGACACATCCTTTAAATTTATTAATAGCCATTTATCATAAATATTTAACGGCAATAGAACTGGAGCTAGTAACCATTTTTCTCGGTCTGGGGTTTCAGGATAATCTTATTATTGACATACGCAAATAACATCTAAATTTTATGGCCAAAAGTAACAGCTGGCACAGTGTGAAAATGCTACCATTTGCCCAACATAAAAATAATACTTTTACTGTGTCTGTCCCACATCCAGAGGCCAAAAAAAAACACTGTATAAAGATATTCAAATTAGGTCCTGCAACTGCCCAGGCCCTGACCAATGTGTTCACATTGCTTGAAGTCCTGTAGCCTGCCCTCCTCTCCTACTTCATCTTCCTTTGGAGATCTCGCATGAGCACTGGTCAGTGGCAGGCAGTGCTCATGGCCGGGCCTGGCAGTGACCAATGCATGCATGAGTTCTCCAAGCTGGAGTAGGATGAAGTAGGAGAGGAGGGTGGGCTTAAAGGACTGCAAGTGGAACGGTTCTGTGAGCACATTGACGAGGGGTCTGGATACTTGAGGGACCTAACGTGCATCTTTAAAAAGTGTTTTTTCAGCTTCTGGATGTGGGACAAACACAATAAAGGTTGGGTTATAACATGATATGAGCGGTCTTAAATGCTCAAAGTAGGTGACAGACTCCTTTTAACACTCATGGGTGCCTTCATGCAATTTTGCCATAACAGGTTCCAAACAATTATATAAATTCATGTTTGTAGCTGAATGTCTGATCCAAGCCAAGTCTGAGACATACATCACTCACATTAAGCCTATAGTTTAACATCAGTGCTAAAGGTGAAGTATCTGTCAGGCTTTTCTGCCAGAGGAACAGTCTGCCACAGTTTACCGGATCTGCCCTAGCTGGATACAGCTATTCACCACCAGAGCCCTTTGACTATAATGGGATCTGGCAGGGATCCGGCTGGTTTATGGCATGAGTTTCAGTCAGGAAAAATTAGTGCAGAGCAAATTTATATCCCATTATTGGGATTTCATACTTTCCTAAAATGATGTTGGACAGATGGCCCTAAAGGTGTTACTCAGATAAATCAAGGGGTTTTCTAACATGAGAAAAACAGGACCATGCATGACCATAGGCCAGTGATGGCTAACCTCAGGCACTCCAGCTGTGGTGAAACTTCGATTCCCAGCATGCTTTATTTATTTCTATGGAGTTCTGAGAAGAGCCAAGCAAGTGTGAATCTTGGGAGTTGTAGTTTTACTACAGCTGGAGTGCCGGTGTTAGCCATTAAAGCCATAGGCTCTATTTGGTTTTACTGGAACAGGTGAGCCATCATTGGCAATAGACAAGAGTGGTGCTATTTCTAGAAAAACGCTAATTGTCTTTTCTAGTCCTAGACAACCCCTAAAACAGATAACATTACAGCTAAGATTTGCTAAATATTAGTGTTGAGCGAGCACCTCTGTGCTCATATGCTCGGGTGCTCTGGCCGAGCACATGGGGTTGCTCGAATGCTCGGCCGAGCACCCGAGCATAATGTTAGTCAATGGGACTAAACCAGGCACGCCCCGCTCGGAAGAGGGGAGGGTGTCTGGTTAATAGAAAAAGGTCAGAATCGCGACTTCTCCTCTTTTACTCCTTTCACTCGTAAAAGTATGCTAATTAACTGAATTTGTACGCATTAGTGCACAATGCGTACGCATAGCATACAAATTCGTACGCATTAGCGTACATTACAGTGGGGGAAGAGACTCGAGCATTGCGCTCGAGTACACTTGGTGTTCGGCCGAACACTGAGCGGACCCTAGCCTAAATATCTTTTGATACAATAGGGCATTCATTACCAATATACCATAGCTAGCACCAGAAGCATAGACTGAAGATTCTTGGGCCACCCACCATGTGCCATTTATAATACTGGGAAGCATCTCATGTGGCAGAAGGGATTATGGGCCTGGGTGAGACTCCTACCTCTGCACGTCCAATAGCTTTGACATAACGATACATATATGTTTTTATAAAACCCATTACAAATATAAATAAGGAAAAAAACTATAATTTTAAATATAAAGTAGGAAATCTGCATGGAGAAAACAGTTTTGTTTCTTTTCTCAAAGTAAAAATTCTTATTTGATGCCCAATGTTTTTAAAAAATAAGCCCTTATACTATGATTGGGTCATTTTTTAAGCGTCTGAAACCTACATCATATCAATGTTGTGAACACATTAGTATCAATATTTGAACTGTAAATAAGTATTCGGCATTTGTTAATTGTGCTTTTATTCGGTACAGTTACTATATGCCTGAACACATGTCAGCCAAGCTGTTAACTGCATGCTTTGTTTCAACGGATTTTAGTTGTTAATTAGAGATGAGCGAGCATACTCGTCCGAGCTTTATACTCATTCGAGTAGTAGAGTATCTCGCCATGCTCGAGGAAATGGCATCTCCCGCCTTTTGAATTTTTGGCGGCTATAAACTCAGCCAATCACAAGCCAGGAGACTGCGGTACACCCAGCATCACGTGGGGCCCTTACATGTTGATAGCAGGGGTTGGCTGGCCTGATCAGGTGACCCTGGAATATACTAGTGACTGCCCGCGGTGCTCGGCTCAGTCGCTGCCTGGATGCCATTAGGGACAGATCTGCAGTGTGATACAGGGAGAGTGTTAGGGTGTTCTACTAGATTTGTGTTAGGCAGGAGTGATTCTAAAAGAACCCAACATCCCTTGTTAGGGCTACAAGACCCTTTTTTATCTGCTTGTGGCTGGGCTTGCTGGCACTAGTAGTGCAGCTACCGCCATATTTGCAGCATTTTGCAGGGAGACTGGAAAAAGTTTATTTTTTGGCTCTCAGTGACACACATCCATTTCAGACAGCTAAGTGGGACATTTTTTTTGTGTTTCATTGAAATAGGCACAATCTGCAGAAGATTTTTTTCTGTCTAACTGATAAATAGTGGAAGTCACAGTACAAAATCCTTTTGTTTGCTCTAAGTGATACAAATCCATTTCATACAGCTGTGTGGAACCATGCTGTGTGTCACAGTTCAGCTGGCCAGTCACCACAAACCACAATCCATATTTTCTGTCCAGGTGACCCATACTGTATGTCACGTAATCAAATACAAATGCTCTACCTGCTACCGCCATGTAGCTCGGTCACTCTGACCGAGTCTGACCCTGGGGCCACTCATGTACTGCCCACTTGGAGGATTGCGGGGCCTACCTCGGTCTCACTTTCTCAGATTTACTATGCCTCTTCCTCCAACCCCTCCTCCTCCTCCTTCGAATTACCATCCATGCTTCACCTCCTGCTACCTCAGTCTAACTCGGTCACTCTGTTGTCACCACCATGCTGCGTCAGGCTAAATTTTTAGGTGGCTCCCCTGCTACCTCATCTAACTTGGTCATTTGTTTGTGTCACCACCATGCTGTGTCAGGCTTATGCCTGCATCATGTGGCTGGGGATAGGAGAGCAGTGCCAGCATGGGCATGGGTGATGGACCTTCATTGCACCTAGTTGGGTGCTTCCCTAACATGTGATGGGCATGTGCCTCGCCTTTCTTGGTCTGGGTGAGCACAATTGCCATGAGGGTAACCACCAGGCTGTTGCAGGAAAATTTGGGGTAATGGTGGGATTAGGCAGCCTCAGAGGCATCCATGCATGCTGCCCCTGCTGTTTCCTGTTCATGTCTATGGTGTTTCCATCATTTTCTGATGTTTCCAGGTTTTCACCCAGCCTTCCCTAGGCAGAGCCTTGGTCCCCTGCAAAAAATGCTTGAGTCTCCCATTGACTTCAATGGGGTTCGTTACTCGAAACGAGCACCCGAGCATCGGGAAAGTTCATCTCGAATAACGAGCACCCGAGCATTTTAGTGCTCGCTCATCTCTATTGTTAAAGGGAGTCTGTCACCTCATTTTCACCTATATAACTAACAGCAGTGCCCCACAGAAGATTACATACAAATTCCAGACATACCTGTGTGCACTTTGTGTCTGTATTCCATGTCAAGAAAAAGCACTTTTATTCTGCAGGAAAACAGCTCCCAAGTGCCTGGCTAAAAGTGAAACTAAAAACAGCTTTCTCTCCTGACTGGATTTCTAACAGCTATATCTTCTGATATACTAGATATAATGCTGCAATATGGTACGGTATCATTTTAAAGCTTAGAATTTCAGCTTTTAAAGAAGGTCAGAACCATTTGTCTATCTGCTACCAATCCCCAAATATGAGCAGCTAAAACTGCCCTCCCCCCTCCAGTCTAGTTTGCAGCAGCAGCAGCAGAGCCGGGCACTTGGGAGCTGTTTTCCTGCAGAATAAAAGTGCTTTTTCTGAACGAGGAATACACACACAGTGCACACAGGTATGTCTGGGATGTGTATGCAATCTTCTGTGGGGCACTGCTGTTAGCTATATAGGTGAAAATGAGGTGACAGACTCCCTTTAATTATCTTGTCAAAGGTTGTTGGCGTTTGTGGGCATAAGAAGAAAGGTGAGTTCAATTACCTGGTTCTTACTAACGGAGATAAAAACAAGTCCGTTTACATTTGTAACATGAAAATATATTTATCTTCTAGCAAGAAAATAACTTATGAGTCGTTATTAACATTGTGATTCAGGGAAGTTCATTTAGGTTTGATCATATCGGGGTCATTTTTCAAAAACAATAATTTCATACCGGTTTAAATAGTCTTTATACTGTCAGAGGATCAGAATATTTTATGACGAGGCACTCTGTGTGCCTTTATTGAAATGTATCCCATTCACTGAGTAGATTCAGTCCTCGTTGATGCCTAGCCCTGTCCCTGCTAGGCCAACATCCTGCCCCTGTCACTCCCCAGTGGCGAGGATAACCTTTTTATGCCAAAAACTGGTGTAGTGGGTCATGATAAATTACCTTGTTCTTTGTCCATTGGTGAATCTAGGCATCCAATGTTATATTTGTGATCTCAAGAAAGCTTTTTGAAAAGGATAAAAAAAAACTGAACCTATCCTGTGGCAAAAGAGCCTGAAACTTATGTGCCACAATGTGGAGCCTCAAAGTCACAATCCAGTTTATAAAGTCTAGACTGAAGTTCAGAATATAACTAGCTAGAGGATAATTACGGTAGGAACAAAGTCAGGAAAAGATTGAGGTCAAGATTAGGGACTAGAACTAATGGTAATGGGCAAACAATGCAGAAGAACTAGACATGGACATTAATAATATCCACATTAGCTATAAGAAACAGAGTTAGGGAATAATGTATCTTAAGCATCAAATACAGTAGGTCACCAACCCTAATGTCATACAGTGGGCAAGGGCACCGTAGAAACTTGATGGATGGTAAGAAGAACAACCATGATCCACAAGCACAAGTTAACAATCTTCAAGAAGCACTGCTGTGAAGCAGAAAACAGGAGCTCCAGTTTGCTTAGCAGATTGAGCCACTACCACCTGCAGAAACTCAATGCTGAAGCGTAGGGTGGAATCACCTAATCAAGTCTATTAACCCCTTTGCGCCCAGCACCCTACATGTACGGCGCTGGGGCGATGCGGGCACATGACGCCCGCTCGCGGGTGCGGCGGGCGTCATGGCCGGCAAGTCTCTGCTGTTTCTAACAGCAGAGACTTGCCGCTACTTACCGCCATTGGCGGCGTCTTCCTGGAAGCCTAGATGCCGTGATCACACGTGATCACGGCATCTAGTTGTGTCTCAACCCGGAAGCATTCGCTTCCGGGTGGTGTACAGACACCCCGTGTGGCCAATCGCTGGTGAGGATTACAGTTTTCAAAGTGCAATTCTTATTCTGGCCACTAGATGGCAGGCCAGGATAAGAAATGAGCAATTCATGGATTTCTGAGTCTATAAAATCCATGATTGCTCATAAAAGAAAAAAAAAAGCCACAATATATCAGCCCATATTTGACCTTTCAAATAGTAAAAAAAAATTAAAAAAAATGTAAAAAAATATATAAAAAATAAAAAAGATATAAAAGTTCAAATCACCCCCCTTTCCGTATAATTAAAAAATAAATACCTAAATAACAATAAATATAGACATCATGGGTATCACCATGACCGAAAACGCCCGTACTTTTAAAATATAAAAAAAAATTCCAATACGGCGAATTGTGTGGCGGAAAAAAGCGTCCAAATGGCGATTTGCCGTTTTTTTGTCACTTTTTTTTTCTAAAAAAAATAAATAAAAAGTGATCAAAAAGTCATACACACCCCAGAATGGTATCAATAAAAACTTCAGATCGTCCCGCAAAAAATGAGCCCCAATACAGCTCTGTACACATAAATACCAAAAAGTTATAGGGGTCAAGATTTGACAAGGAAAAAAAAAAAAAAAGGGCAATTTTTTAATTATTTTATCACTATGAAAACACAGGAAAAACTATACATATTAGGTATTACCGAATTCGTACTGACCAGTAGAATGAAAGTAGCGGATCAGTTTTAATGCACATCGAACGCTGTAAATAAGAAACCCGTAGAACTGTAGCGGAATAGCGTTTTCTTTGCAATTTCACCCGGTTTGGAATTTTTTTACCGCTTCCCACTACACCATATGCAATATTAAATGGTGGCGTTGGAAAGTACAACTTGTCCCGCAAAAAATAAGCCCTCATACAGCTATGTGAACAGAAAAATAAAAGAGTTATGGCTGTTTGAAGGCAGGGAGCGCAAAACGAAAATGCATAACCGAAAAAACCTCTGGGCGCGAAAGGGTTAAGGTGCAATGACTCTCAATCCCATTTCTGCCTTATACGGGGTTGTTTTGCCTTCCTCTAAATCAGCAGTTCTGCAGGGAATTATTTTGTCTTTTTTAGCTGGCTAAGTGCAATCCCTTGAATGCAGTTTAGGAAGGATACTGTCTATCTTTATAGAGACCAGCTCTATAGCGAGACTAACTGGAAGTGTGCTATGGGAAAACAACATGCAAAAAGATATCTCCCAAGGGTAGAGAAGCATCTCACTAGTGCCACCTTATGGCTCCCTGCAAAATAAAATAAATCTAATTGTTTTATACGTATTAGGACATGACAAGGAAAAATAGCCAAGCCAAATATCCATCTGTATGTAACTGTTTCAAGGTGCTTGCCCCTCATCAGTACAGAGTAGGATTCTTTCTGGCTTAGTGTGATGCCTTGGATGCAGCTTAGGCAGGGTGCTGGGTTTCCTTAAAGAGACCAGCCCTGTATGGAGACTTACTAGAAGTGCTCTATGGTATGGAGACTTATCTGCAATGTTCCATGGCAAAACAATATGCAAAAAGTATATCCCAAAGAAAGAGAACAATCCTTCTAGTACAAGACACCCAAGACATTGTACTCAGCCAGGCAGAATCCTACTCTGTACTGCACTCAGAAACGGCTGTCAGATGGGTATTAGTCTTGGCTAATTTCCCTTGTCTTCTCCTAAGACTTGTTAAAAAGTTGGATTTGAACACATAGGGACCCACTTCCACAAGGTGGCACTAGCGAGATGGTTCTCTTTCTATGGGAGATACCTCTTTGCATGTTGTTTTACCATGAAGCATTGTCCATAATTCTACATACCATGGAGCACTTCCAGTTAGTCTCCACATAATGCTTGTCTCTTTAAGGAGAGCCAGTACCCTGCTTAAAGAAAACCTGTCACCAACTTTATGGTGCCCTCACTGAGGGCAGCATAAATTATTGTAAAAAACTTCAGCGGTGAGCTAAAATTAAATGGTTGCCGAGAACCAACATCATAACCATTGCAGCCCAGGCCTTGAAAAGAGTCATGGTTATTCATAATCTCCTGCTCTCCTGCCCATCTGCTGGTGATTGGCAGTTCTCTCCTAGAGAATAAAGGAGAAAACTAGGTAGAAGACTGTCAGTCATCAGTAGGTGGGCAGGAAGAGAAAGAATTTATGAATAACCATGACTCTTCTCAGGTGGCCATGACTCTTTTCCAGGCCCAGTCTGCAATAATTATGATGCTGGTTCTCGGTAACCACTTACTTTTAGCTCATGAGTGACACACTGCTGAAATCAACTCACGTGTCTATTCTTTAATCTGCCGTTAGTATGGGCAGAATAAAGTTGATGACAGGTTCCCTTTAAGCTGCATGCAAGGCATTGTACTCAGCCAGAATCCTACTGTACTGATGAGGAAAAAACATCTGAAACAGTAGTTCACTGATGGATATTTGGTGTGGTTATTTTAACTTGTCATATCCCATGTTCACAAGTCAGATTTTGACTCAAAGGGAGCCTCATCCGCTAGGTGACACAAGCAAGAAGATTCTCTTTTCTTGGATGATATCTCTTTGCATGTTATTTTCCCTAGGAGCTGCTCCAGAAAGTCTCTATAGGGTTGGTCTCTTCAAGAAGAAGCAGTAACCTACTTAAGCTGAGTAGATCAACAATTCTTTACTTCAGCTATGGTTTACCCCAGGAAGCCATAGTACTTGTTAGACCAGGGACTGCCCTGGGATTGTCATCACATATGCATAATGAATCAATATTATTTCCCTCATCAACAATAAAGCAATCAGCAGCCACAAAGATGCTAAAGGGGTGGTCCTAAAATTAAAAACATTGTACTTATTAAAGGGAAACTTTCACCTGTTTTTCACCAATATAACTAAGAGCAGTGCCCCACAGAAGATTGCATACACATCCCAGATATACCTGTGTGCACTGTGTGTCTGTATTACATGTCACATCCCAGACATACCTGTGTGTACTTTGTGTCTGTATTACACGTCCAGGAAAAGCACTTTTATTCTGCAGGAAAACAGCTCCTACCTGTAAGTGCCCGGCTCTGCTGCTGAAAGTGCCCAAAGCAAACCAGACTGAAGAGGGGAAGGCCGCTTTTGCTGCTCATATCTTGGGATTTTTAGCAGATAGAAAAATGACCTTATTTGAAAGCTGGCATTCCAAGCTTTCAAATGATACCAAAATCACAGCATTATATCTAGTATATCAGAAGATATAGCTGTTAGAAATCGAGTCGGGAGAGAAAGCTGTTTTTACTTTCACTTTCAGCTGGACACATGGGAGCTGTTTTACAGCAGATTAAAAGTGCTTTTTCTAAACATGTAATACAGACACACAGTGCACACAGGTATGTCTGGGATGTAACATGTAATACAGACACACAGTGCACACAGGTATGTCTGGGATGTGACATGTAATACAGACACACATAGTGCACACAGGTATGTCTGGGATGTAACATGTAATACAGACACACAGAGCACACAGGTATGTCAGGGATATGACATGTAATACAGACACACAGTGCACACAGGTATGTCTGGGATATGAAATGTAATACAGACACACAGTGCACACAGGTATGTCAGGGATATGACATGTAATACAGACACACAGTGCACACAGGTATGTCTGGGATATGAAATGTAATACAGACACACAGTGCACACAGGTATGTCTGGGATGTAACATGTAATACAGACACACAGAGCACACGGGTATGTCAGGGATATGACATGTAATACAGACACACAGTGCACACAGGTATGTCTGGGTTGTGTGTGCAATCTTCTGTGGGGTACTGCTGTTAGTTATATAGGTGAAAAACAGGTGAAAGGCTCCCTTTAAAAAAGGTTATTGAACATTTATTGTACCCACCTCAATAAATATCCAACTCTGCTCTTTCAATAATGTAAGGAATCCCTGGTGTGGTGAACAGGCTGCTTCTGAAGCTAAATGTCTCTCCTGCATGTATAACCACCAAGCTTCAGTGCCTCTTGTGAGCAACAGCAAGTGTTATTTCAGTAATGTTGCCTTAATTATTATTATTATTATTATTATTATTATTATTATTATTATTATTATTATTAGAGTTGAGCGAGCATACTCGTCCGAGCTTGGTACTCGTTCGAGTATTAGGGTACTCGTAAGTACTCGCAACTCGGACGAGTATCTCGCCATACTCGAGGAAATGGCAACTTCCGCATCGTGCTTTTCTGGCGCCTAAAAACACAGCCAATCACAAGCCAGGAGACTCTACAGTACACCCAGCATCACGTGGGGCCCTTACATGTCGATAGCAGGGGTTGGCTGGCCTGATCAGGTGAGCCTGGAATATACTACCGACTGGCCGCGGCGCTCGCTCAGATGCCGTCTGGATGTCGTTAGGGATAGAGCTGCTGCCTTTCAGGGACAGTGTTAGGGCCTGCATTTAGTTCTCTGTTAGGCAGGGATCACCCACAAAGAACCCAACAGCCCTTCTAAGGGCTAGAAGACATTTTATTTTTTATTTTTTTTGTCACTTGGCTGGCTGGCACTAGTAGTGCAGCTATCGCCATATCTAACCCTGTTTTTTTTTTTTTTTTTCTATCTCAGTGATACAAATCCATTGCACACAGCACTGTGGAACCATTCTGTGTGTCACAGTTCAGCACTGACTCACTCCAATCCATATATACTGTCCAGGTGACACTTTCTGTACGTCACACAATACAACCAAGTCATTTGCTACCATATTTCCTGCACGTCACGTTCCCAAAAAAACAAAATATAAAAAAAAAAAAAATTATTAGTTCAGTTGTTTTAGCTCAGTGATACAAATCCATTTTACTCAGCTTTGTGTAACCTTTCTGTGTGTCACAGTTCAGCACATTCGCTCCCATCCGTATATACTGTCCAGGTGACACTTTCTGTACGTCACACAATACAACCAAGTCATTTGCTACCAATATCATCTACCGCTTGATCCAGAAAATTCTCTGTGTGACATTTGTCTGGGTCGCAGACTAAATAGCCACCGTTAACAGGGTGTCAGTCAGTTCTACCATATTTCCTGCACGTCACGTTCCCAAAAAAACAAAAATAAAAAAAAAAATTATTAGTTTCAGTTGTTTTAGCTCAGTGATACAAATC
>ONZH01003303.1:0-17068 GCA_900303285.1 Rhinella marina
ATTGATTAAAAACAGACAACCATATTGATGTAAAATGACACAGAGATGATGGTATAGAGCAAAAAGCAAGAATATAAATGGGGACGCCACTATGCAGGAGAAAAAACCAACATACATTACAAGAAAGACAGATGCAAAGCTGAAGGACTAATATGCCATGTCTCATAAAAAATAAAGTAGCCCGAAAATACAAATAAGAGGGCCCTCAAAATCCTATGCAAACACCCTGCATAAAAATGCTAAGGGGTTGCAATAGAAAAGAAAGAGACACAAAAAAAAAAAAAGAAAAGCAAAGAAATAATTAATATATAGTCCAAACCTATAATAGGCAGAAAAGTGGTTTTCAATCCAACGCAGTGGCGCCCACCTCCCAAAGCCGTTTCGCCACAAAGGCTTCTTCCAGGGGCCTAAAAACACAGCCAATCACAAGCCAGGAGACTCTGCGTACCACCCAGCATCACGTGGGGCCCTTACATGTCGAAAGCAGGGGTTGGCTGGCCTGATCAGGTGACCTTGGAATATACTACCGACTGGCCGCGGTGCTCGTCTCAGATGCCGTCTGGATATCGTTAGGGATAGAGCTGCTGCCTTTCAGGGACAGTGTTAGGGCCTGAATTTAGTTCTCAGTTAGGCAGGGATCACCCACAAAGAACCCAACAGCCCTTCTAAGGGCTAGAAGACATTTTATTTATTTTTTTTTGTCACTTGGCTGGCTGGCACTAGTAGTGCAGCTATCGCCATATCTAACCCTGTTTTTTTTTTTTGTTCTATCTCAGTGATACAAATCCATTGCACACAGCACTGTGGAACCATTCTGTGTGTCACAGTTCAGCACTGACTCACTCCAATCCATATATACTGTCCAGGTGACACTTTCTGTACGTCACACAATACAACCAAGTCATTTGCTACCAATATCATCTACCGCTTGATCCAGAAAATTCTCTGTGTGACATTTGTCTGGGTCACAGACTAAATAGCCACCGTTAACAGGGTGTCAGTCAGTTCTACCATATTTCCTGCACGTCACGTTCCAAAAAAAACAAAATATAAAAAAAAAAATTATTATTTCAGTTGTTTTAGCTCAGTGATACAAATCCATTTTACTCAGCTGCGTGTAACCTTTCTGTGTGTCACAGTTCAACACATTCGCTCCCATCCGTATATACTGTCCAGGTGACACTTTCTGTACGTCACACAATACAACCAAGTCATTTTCTACCAATATCATCTACAGATTGATACAGAAAACTCTCTGTGCGACATTTGTCTGGGTTGCAGACTAAATAGCCACCGTTAACAGGGTGTCAGTCAGTTCTACCATATTTCCTGCACGTCACGTTCCCAAAAAAACAAAATATAAAAAAAAAAAATATTATTTCAGTTGTTTTAGCTCAGTGATACAAATCCATTTTACTCAGCTGCGTGTAACCTTTCTGTGTGACGCAGTTCAGCATACTCACTCCAAATGGTATATACTGTCCAGGTGACACTGTCTGTACGTCACACAATACAACCAAGTCATTTGCTACCAATATCATCTACCGCTTGATCCAGAAAATTCTCTGTGTGACATTTGTCTGGGTCACAGACTAAATAGCCACCGTTAACAGGGTGTCAGTCAGTTCTACCATATTTCCTGCACGTCATGTTCCCAAAAAAACAAAATATAAAAAAAAATTTATTATTTCAGTTGTTTTAGCTCAGTGATACAAATTCATTTAACTCAGCTGCGTGTAACCTTTCTGTGTGACGCAGTTCAGCATACTCACTCCAAACGGTATATACTGTCCAGGTGACACTGTCTGTACGTCACACAATACAACCAAGTCATTTGCTACCAATATCATCTACCGCTTGATCCAGAAAATTCTCTGTGTGACATTTGTCTGGGTCGCAGACTAAATAGCCACCGTTAACAGGGTGTCAGTCAGTCCTACCATAGTTCCTGCATGTTACGTTCCCAAAAAAATAAAATTGTAAAAAAAATCAATATCATCTACTGCTTGATCCTGACGGCACATTGGGTTAACTTGGTGGAGGCTGGGACCGAGAATGACCCTGGGGCCGCTCATGTACTGCCCACACCGAGGATTGCGGGGCCTACCTCGGTCATGGTCTCTCAGACCTACTATGCCTCCAACTCCTCCGACCCCTCCTCCTCCTCCACCGAATTACCATCCGTGGGCACGGCGCCTTCAGTCGGTAGCTCTAGGAGCAGCAGCAGTGCCGTGGGTAAGCGCCAGCAGGTGGTGCTCAAACTGCTGAGCTTAGGTGACAAAGGGCACACCGCCCAAGAGCTGTTACAGGGCATCACGGCGCACACCGATCTGTGGCTGGCACCGCTGAACCTCAAGCCAGGCATGGTTGTGTGTGACAACGGGCGTAACCTGGTGGCGGCTCTGCAACTCGGCAGACTGACACATGTGCCATGCCTGGCCCACGTGTTCAATCTGATAGTTCAGCGGTTCCTCAAGACATACCCCAATCTGTCTGATTTGCTCACCAAGGTGCGCCGCATCTGTGCATCTTTCCTCAGGTCGACCACAGATGCTGCCACTGTCAGGGCAGCGCAGCGCCGCCTACAACTGCCCGCTCACCGACTGTTGTGCGACGTGCCCACGCGATGGAATTCCACATTAAACATGTTATCCAGAGTTTACCAGCAGCGCAGAGCGATTGTAGACTGCCAGATGTCATCTTCCACCAGAACTGGTAGTCAGGTCTCTCAGATTCCTCAAGTCTACAATGAGGAGTGGACGTGGATGTCTGATATCTGCCAGGTGTTGAGCAACTTTGAGGAGTCAACACTGATGGTCAGCGGCGATGCCGCCATTATCAGCCTCACCATCCCGCTGCTTTGCCTGTTGAAAAACTCACTGCTCAGCATCAAGTCGGATGCTTTGCGCTTGTCACAAGAGACAGTGGAGGAAGATACGTCGCTTGATAGCCAGAGCACCTTCCGTTCTGTTTCTCAGCACGTATCGGAGGAGGGGGATGAGGATGAGGAGGAAGAGGAGGAGAATGTCGGCGAGACAGTAGAGGGTACCAGTGCTCAGTTCTTAACTCTTGAGCGTGTATGGGCTGAAGAGGAGGACTTGGAGGAGGAGGAGGAGAGGAGGAGGAGGAAATGGAGAGTCAGGCCAGTGAGGAGAGGGAATTCTTACGTGTTGGGACTCTGGCGCACATGGCAGACTTCATGTTAGGCTGCCTATCCCGTGACCCTCGCGTTAGAAGAATCTTTTCAAACACCGATTACTGGGTGTTCACTCTCCTGGACCCACGGTACAAGCAGAACCTTTCCACTCTCATCCCTGCAGAGGAAAGGAGTATGAGAGTGAATAGATATCAACAGGCCCTGGTGCACAAGCTGAAACAATTCTTCCCATCTGACGCCGCTAGCGGCAAAGGGCATAGTTCTGTGAGCCAAGTAGCGGGGGAGAGGAGGCGAGCAGGCAGCTTGACCAGCACTGGCAGGGGAACACTCTCCAAGGCCTTTGCCAGTTTTATGTCATCCCAGCAAGACACTGTTACCTGTCCCCAGTCTAGGCAGAGTAGGGGGGAGCTGTACAGAAAGATGGTGAGGGAGTACCTAGCTGACCATACCAACGTCCGTAGCGATCACTCTGCTCCATAAAACTACTGGGTTTCAAAGCTGGACACGTGGCCTGAACTGGCGCTGTACACCTTGGAGGTGCTGGCCTGCCCTGCCGCTAGCGTGCTGTCAGAGCGGGTATTCAGTGCAGCTGGTGGCGTCATCACCGATAAGCGTACACTCCTGTCAACTGACAGCGCTGACAGGCTGACGCTTATTAAAATGAACAGAGCCTGGATTTCACCGGAATTCAAATCTCCTCCGGGGGAAAGCAGCTAAAGATTTAAATAACTTATGTATCCGATTCCTCTTCTCTACTCCTCCTCCTACTCCTCCTCCTCCTACATATCGTCTTTGCCTAACGCTGACCCAAAAAACGCCATTTTTTAGAGGTCCAACTGGCACTCTTTTAGCACAATTTTTCAGGAGGGCCCCCTTCAGGCCCTTTAATCAAGCAATTTTTCCAGAGGTCCACCTACAGGCCCTCTGTCCAAACAATTTTTCCGGAGGTCCACCTACAGGCCCTCTGTCCAAACAATTTTTCCGGAGTTCCACCTACAGGCCCTCTCTCCAAACAATTTTTCCGGAGGTCCACCTACAGGCCCTCTCTCCAAACAATTTTTCCAGAGGTCCACCTACAGGCCCTCTGTCCAAACAATTTTTCCGGAGTTCCACCTACAGGCCCTCTGTCCAAACAATTTTTCCGGAGGTCCACCTACAGGCCCTCTGTCCAAACAATTTTTCCGGAGGTCCACCTACAGGCCCTCTCTCCAAACAATTTTTCCAGAGGTCCACCTACAGGCCCTCTCTCCAAACAATTTTTCCGGAGTTCCACCTACAGGCCCTCTCTCCAAACAATTTTTCCGGAGGTCCACCTACAGGCCCTCTCTCCAATTCCAGTTTCCAGTTTTATTTGCGCAAACTGCATACATTTTTATTTTTGGGATAGGTGTGAAAAATAATATTACTTGCGAATCTATATTGCCCAACATTGGATACGGTAGCAAGTAGAAGACCAAACACATGCTGCCCACAGGGTTCCGCAAATTCCTGGTCCACCCGCAAATTCCTTGTCCACAATGTCAAGGAGGTCGTGGTTCTGTTGATGAGCAACAAGTCCTTCTGTACTGAAATCGCCGACAAAGTCTCCATCTAAGAACCTACAAACCATTGTGGAGAGAGCGGCACAGCTCGCCATCAAAGTGACGAACCCCTAAGCCAGACTGCGCAGAGAAGATAACGAATAAATATCTCTGTGGTTATTTTTGCTAAATAAAAGTTAAATAAACCCCCCAAAAAATTCATCTGTTCCTGTGCCTGATCCACCCAAGTTGAATCTGTCCCATCCTGAGAAATTCCCCCCCAAGGAGTCCCCACTGTAACTTGCTTCCCATACAACTACTTCACCCCCCGACACCTGTGTCTCGCCATTGTCCACCACCTCCTCAGACAACACTGGTAAATCCCCACTGTCAGCACACGGAAACAGCAAAAGGTCTTGCGAATTGGGGCAGAGAATGTTCTGGGCTAGCACATCAGGGAAGGGGTGACTATGGGGTTCCAGGGAGTACGTGACCACATGCAATATCCATTTAAAAGTCATGCCACACTTGATGTAGCTCATAATTGACAATTGTACCGGTTGATGCTAAATTTTTTAAGTTGGGGTCCTGCGTCGTCATTCTGACTACACCCGGCTGTTGTCACCCCCACACACGCTAGCCCAGGGGCACTCCTCTGGCTCTTCCAGCGAAACCTCCTTGCCCCAGCCTGCCACCCACCTACAGGCCCACTCTACAAACAATTTACCCGGATAGGGGACGTATACGGTATTAAACTGAGAAGAATTGATACCATACGGATTAAAGCAACAGTTTTCCCAAATCCATCTGGCTGTTGTCACCACCACACACGCTAGCCCAGGGGCACTCCTCTGGCTCTTCCCGCAAAACCTCCTTGCCCCAGCCTGCCCCCCCCCCACCTACAGGCCCACTCTACAAACAATTTAGCCGGATAGGGGACGTATCCGAAGTTGTACTCATGTTTGTTTTTGTTCTTCTTTTATCTGCCTCCTGACCTGTGATAGGCAGAGCATGGACACGTCCCCTTAGCTGCAGTGGGAAAGACACTCCCCTGGCCAGAGCAAGCTCTTTTTCCGTTTTCCGTGTTCGAAAAATCCATTAAATATAGGGGACGTATACGGTATTAAACTGAGAAGAATTGATACCATACGGGTTAAAGCAACAGTTTTCCCAAATCCATCTGGCTGTTGTCACCACCACACACGCTAGCCCAGGGGGCACTCCTCTGGCTCTTCCAGCAAAACCTCCTTCCCCCCCACCAAACAATTTTCCCGGGTAGGGGGACGTATTAGATATTGTACTGATTCTGAATTGCCTCCTGCAATAGACAGGAATCGAACCCAGATCAACTGCTTGGGAAGCAGCTATGCTCACCACTATACCACCAGCAGGCACAGCAACTGATAAGAACAGATACTAAACTTGATTTTAGCTGCAGTGCCAGCATGAGCAGTGGTGTCACCTGCAGGCGGTGATGGACCTTCGTTGCACCTAGTTGGGTGCTTCCCTAACATGTGATGGGTATTTGCCTCGCCTTTCTTGGTCTGGGTGAGCACAATTGCCATGAGGGTAACCACCAGGCTGTTGCCTGAGGATTTGGGGTAATTGTAGGATTAAGAAGCCTCAGAGGCATCCATGCATGCTACCCCTGCTGTTTCCTGTCCATTTCCGTGGTGTTTCCATCATTTTCTGAGGTTTCCAGGTTTTCACCCAGCCTTCCCTAGGCAGAGCCTTGGTCCCCCGCAAAAATGCTCGAGTCTCCCATTGACTTCAATGGGGTTCGTTATTCGAAACGAGCACTCGAGCATCGGGAAAAGTTTGACTCGAATAACGAGCACCCGAGCATTTTAGTGCTCACTCATCTCTAGTTAACAGCCAAACAAAACTCAATATTTATTACTCTGATTCTGTATTGTACTGCATTGAACTGTCAGCATTACAGTAAGATGCTGACAATTTCCTAGGAGACCCAGCTTGGGGGCTGGATCTCTTGGGCTTCCGTAGTTGGCAGGCTGTGATTCCTGTGTAAGGCATCAGGCCTGCCATGGGAACTATTGGCCCCCTGTCACTGCAGCGTGGGGGGCTGATGGAATCAGAGAGACCCCCCCCCATGTAAACCCCGCACGTCCCACAGTCAGCACTGACCACGGCATGGGAAGGGTTAATCCGCCCGGCAGATACAGCTTTACTGGCGGATGCTGCAGGGGTTGTCAGAAGAAGCTGGGCCCATGCTGCTGATCAGGCAAGCACAGCTCCTGCACCCGCGGATGTGAGGATGCGTCAAGAGGCCACATTCCCTCACGTACATGTATGTGATAATGTGGAAAGGGGTTAAAGGAAACAAAAAATTGAATACAACAGCTCCTTTGAGAATTGTAGTTCCTACACATTCCTTCAACATCACAAAAATGAAAAATAAATGAATGAATAAAAAATAATAATCAAAGATACACTTCTTTTTCAGTACAATAATCAAGTAATTCACTCATGAAGCCATAACTTATATTACTCATCACACCACACATGAGTACTGCTGCCAGCCACAGTTTTATGTTGTCCGTGCTTAGCCCAACTGCCAGGGAACCCTTATGTCATTATCACTAAAGGTTCTGCACCTTTAGATCTCACCTGAAGCTCCTAGAGGCATATTATATTTATATTCCAATTTCAAGATTTGCCACATCATGCCATGCCTTTTTGCACATATGCCTGGTGTATTACCACATTGAACTTATTTCAATTCAGACCTCAGTCAACTATGTCTTAAATCATGCTTTGTATCTCTGCTAAGCGCTAAACACATTTTTTCAACATTAAAGGGGTTGTCTCACTTCAGGAAATGCATTTACCATGTAGAGAAAATTAATGCAAGACACTAATGTATTGTGATTGTCCATATTTTTTCCTTTCTAAAAACATTATACACTGTACTTTTCCATGGTTACGACCACCCTATAATCCAGCAGTGGTGGTCGTACTTGCATGCAATAGAAAAAAGTGCTGGAGTGTGCACACTCCCGTGTTCCAGCCACAAGAGAGACCAGAATTTGTTTTATATTGTGGAAGCATGGCCATCACTGCTGGATTACATGGTGGTCGTAACCATGGAAACAAGCAGTGTATAATGTAATGGAAAAATTAATCCAGCCAGCAAAGGAAGCAATATGGACAATCACAATACATTAGTAAGTGCCTTGTATTAACGTTGTCTACATTATAAATGCTACTTGCTGAAGTGAGACAACCCCTTTAACTCTTGGTTAGCCTTACCTTAACCTTACCATTAGTATTAATTTCATCAACATTAAGGGCCATGATCTGTAGAGCTTACTGGGAAAAGCCATGCTTCTAGGGCTGCAAAGAATGAAGAACAAAAAGATATAGTTTCCCCACAATAATGAGTCAATCCCTAATAAATTGTTGCATAGGATGCTCAATTGTCTTAGTGAGTTGTATGACTTAAAGGGGTTGTGTCACGAAAAATATCCTACATTTTTCAAACCAGCACCTGGATCTGAATACAATGGAATTGCATCTAATTAAATTTTTTTATAGCCAGTGAGCTATTCAAAAAAAATATCAATATCTGTATAGTACCACCTGCTGTTTGTTCTTTTCTTTAATTTTTGTCAATCTCTCTGAACTGGTCAAGCGTGCTAAGTTTAAATCTTAAACTGCGACCAGCCATATGTTCTGATAGAAGATGTGGCCGTTACAGGGAGAGAGCTGCAGCAGAAAGAACCATGCCCTTGAGCTGCCAGGATGAAGATCATCTAGTAGGGCAATTGGAAAAGTGAACGTGGAGATCTCTGGATCCATGTGAGGTACAGGGCTTGTTCTATCTTTGTTAGAAAGAGATTGTCATGTACTATAGGATGTTTGCTTTTCATTTTTTACATCAGCCATGGCATAACCCCTTTAATGGTTTGAAAGGAAACATAAAAATGCAATATTTTCTCAAAATGAATAGTAATGCACTGAAGATGTTTTGACAATGCAATCTACTATGGCCACTGGGCTCAATATGTGCACACAGCTGGCATATCTCACTCATAAAGCTAAACTGGTATTTAAACTGGGTATCCAGATAACACAAGCAATCAGGATAATATTATAGATAGAATTATAGTTAAATTCATAATGAAATTCTCCTAGCGCAATAATACATAGCAACGTTCTCTTTGCTGCCATCAAATACTGGTTTTCAATAAATTCTGGCACACTGCATTTTATCTTGTGCATTTCATGTTATGATACTCTTCTTAGAGCACACTGGGTTAACCAGATACAACACAGCATAAAAGTAAAACATCAAAGGTTGCTGAGATGCATGTCCTTTGAATGATTGTCTTGTCCATCTTACAAGCATTTATCTGCCCCATATATTCCATCTTAATACACTAGGATAATTTTCAGATTCTGGAGCCTCATATGAGATCTAAGAGTTACAAATTAAACAATGAAAATACCAGAAGACCAGTGACAGTGCTCTAAAACCTCTAAAACTTTCAAGTTATGTTAAATAATAATGTTTAATCCCTCAATGATATCAAGACATATTTGAAATATTCAGGGTATGTCCACACATTGTGTATAGGTTTCAAATTGTGTCTAATCACATCTAATTCACTGCTTCCACACTGGCTTCCACACTGCTCCCAAGGACTGGGGAGGCCTGAAATGTCTTTAGTAGCAGAATGTTAACTGTCATACTATGATGATAATTGATACAATTTTCATTTTCCTCTATGGCCTTATAAATAGTGACTGCAACCTCCAAGCTGTGTTCCAATGCTTGCAACTGCCAAGGTGTGTGCCTGTACTTGTAAATGTAATGCTTAGTACCATTGTTTGTTTCTTGCCCCAGCTGGATATAAAATCAAATTCTTTGAATAGTGCCATGCCTGCCTTTTATTAATCATTCTTGACTGTGGTTCCATATGAATGTCAAGGGCCACATACAAAAACATAATTCTTACATATATACTATTGAGTCACATGAGAGAGGAACCCCCTTGTATGACTTTCACTACCTATTTGTTTCTTACTCTCTGTTAAAATTTATATGCTGTCATCCACCTTGAGAAAGTATGTCTTAGTTGGCCAGAATGTTGAATGTCTGTTTATTTTATATTCAATTATACTATTTGAAGTAGTAGATGTCAGGACTAGCGTTATGCAAATTGAAGCATCTGAATTTGAATGTGATACGAAGTTTAGGAAAAATTTGATTCTCCATGAGTCCAGGTTTCCCCATGCTTTATGAAAATTAATCTTTTTTTTTTCCTCAAATGGCTGCTGCACATGTTACAAAGTGAAAGTAAGAAGCCCAGGAAAGCAAGATTACCCATAATGCCATGCTGATAGCCAATCAGTAGATAGCCATTCCATGTAATGTTATAGCCCTATAAAAGCCACTTCCCACACAGCTTCCATCATTTCACTGTGAGCTGATCTTAGGAAAAGTTGTGACAAGCTCTTATGCACTAGAGAAAGTGTTTCTGAAATCTATTAATTGGAGAATATTGGATAGGGAGAGTGCAGAGACAGTATAGGGACAGTGTAGAGAGATTGTACAGAGAGTTTTTAGAGTCTGTAGGGAGAGCATAGGGAAACTGCAGGGACAGTGCAGGTTGAGTGTAATCACTGTGTGCATCTTGTTGAACCCATGCAAAAATATACAACAAAAAAAGGTGGTCTACAAGATAGGAGTGGAGGACGATTATGCAATTTTATAGCAGAAAGAAAGGCAAAACCCCTAAAAACCATAAGTTTTATTGATCAATTGATTAAAACACTAAATAGTATATGTCATTTAGCCTAATAGATAAATAGAAAAATATGCAGAAGAGGGACGGGTAGGGAATGGACTGACCCTGGATCACCCTAGAGTGAGCCCTTGGCCAGGGGTGCCCCCTTAGGGTGGGGGTGACCTGTCCCGAACCTAACCTAATTTACCCTCGTACACCCTACAAAAAAGAGAGGGTAAAGAACATCAAACCTTGTACCCCGACGCGTTTCACCCAGACACGTGGGATCATCAGGGGGTGATACCGGGAACTAAAGTAATAGGGATGATGTTAGTATTAGGTATAGAATAGTCAGGTAGATAAACCAACATAGGAAATCAGATAATGAAATTGTACTTGCCACAGCCAGATACTTCCACTGAGCAGATGCTGTAGAGCCTAAGAGAGAAGGAATCAGTAAGGTAAGATGCAGGAACAAGGTAACATAAAGATGAGGTAAGTAGCAGAACTTACAGTGGTGGCTGGCAAGTAACAGGTCGTCCAATGTGATGCCGATGCACAAGGCAGAGGACGCCAGGCTGGGACTAAATACTCGCGCTCGAGGACGTCTCTGCCCGCCGGGTGACGTTTTTCCTGTGCGTGGAACGCATGTTGGAACACACACATCACTTCCGGCTGGCTGGAGCGCATGATAATGCCGGGCATGAAACGCACCAGAGAGGTACTGAAATGGTACGGGGGCATATATAGATACATCTTAAATCAAAGGTATAACAATGAAAACATTCTGCCTGGGGCAAATTTAACGACTAGTAAAATAAGGATAGAGATTTTGTGACCTAAAAGGAAAGTCAATAGCATAATGGACAGATGGTAGCCAGAACGCTGTGGGAAACATAATGGATAAGGTGGAGAAGATAATCCACTGAAAGGAATTAGTCACTTCTCGTGCCCCTGACCAGTAAGGGCTACCCATACAGGAGACAGAAAATTAAATAAAACAGGGGAAGGGAAAGGGATATACTAAATAAAACAGGTGAAGGTTAGTCTTTCATTTAGTCCCAGGGGGGACTGGGATCGGAAGTGATAGATCCATTCGGATTCCATTTGTAACAACTTCCGATCCCAGTCACCCTTTCTGGGGGACTGAGGTACCAACTGAATAGCAGAGAAACGAACAGTGCGTAAATCACCATTATGACAATCAATAAAATGGTTGGCCACTGGGGTATCCTTTTTATTCTTTTTGTCATTAACATGTTCCAGGATCCTGCGTCTAAATTTGTGGGTAGTTTTACCCACATAGTACCTAGGACATGGGCACTGACAGAGGTAGATTACCCCTTTGCTTTTGTAGTTGATGAAGTCCTTAACATGTAAGTCACTTGAGTTGTAGAACACATGACAGATTTGGTGGTCTGTAAGAAGTTGCAGGACTTACAGGACCCACACCTAAAGACACCGCAGGGTTTCCTGTCTATCCATGTACCTTCCCTCCTAGGAGACACCGCAGGGTTTCCTGTCTAGCCATGTAGCTTCCCTCCCTCGAGCGCGGGTATTTAGTCTCAGCCTGGCGTCCTCTGCCTTGTGCAACAGCGCCACATGGGACGACCTGTTACTTGCCAGCCACCACTGTAAGTTCTGCTACTTACCTCATCTTTATGTTACCATGTTCCTGCTTCTTACCTTACTGATTGCTTCCCTCTTAGGCTCTAAAGCATCTGCTCAGAGGAAGTATCTGGCTGTGGCAAGTACAATTTCATTATCTGATTTCCCATGTTGGTTTATCTACCTGACTATTCTATACCTAATACTAACATCATCCCTATTACTAGTTCTCGGTATCAGCCCCTGATGATCCCCCATGTCTGGGTGAAATGTGTCAGGGCACAAGGTTTGATGTACTTAATCTCTCTTTGTTTGTAGGGTGTACTAGGGCAAATTAGGTTAGGTTCGGGGACAGGTCACCCCCACCCTAAGGGTGCACTCCTGGGAAAAGGGCTCACTCTAGGGTGATCCAGGGTCAGTCCATTCCCTACCCGTCCCTCCTCTGCATATTTTTCTATTTATCTATGAGGTCTAATGACATATACTATTTAGTGTTTTAATCGATTGATCAATAAAACGTATGGTTTTTAGGGGTTTCGCCTATCTTTCTGCTTGTTGAACCAATGCCTCAATCCCTGCTAATCTGTTAGTTTATACATAGAATTACTGTGCCTCAGTATTAAAGGGCGGTCTAATATATTGTTGCGTGCATATTGTTGAACTGCTGCTACAATCCCAGCTAATATGTGAGTTTACACATGGGGTTACTGTGTTAAAGGGTGGTCTAATATATCACTGCATGCTGAACTGCTGCTACAATCCCATTGCTGCCACAATCTGTTTATATTAACAGTTACTGTGTCTCAGTATTAGGGCTCGTTCACACGACCGTGCCGTATTTTGTGGTCCGCAAATTGCGGATCCGCAAAATACGGATGCTGCCCGTGGGCCTTCCACAATTTGCAGAACGGAACGGGCGGCCCATTATAGAAATGCCTATTCTTGTCCACAAAACGGACATGAATAGTACATGATTCAAAATTTTTGTGGGGCCACGGAGAGGAGCAACGGATGCGGACAGCACACGGAGTGCTGTCTGCATCTTTTGCAGCCCCATTGAAATGAATGGTTCAGCATACGTTCCGCAAAAAAACGGAACGGACACGGAAAGAAAAATACCATCGTGTGAACGAGCCCTTAAAGGGTGGTCTAATATATCGCAGGGTGCATCTCGTTGTACTGCTGCCACAAGCCTTGTTAATCTGTTGGGTGGTCTAATATATCATTGCATGTATCTTAGTTAATCTGTTACATCACTGATACAGTTACTGTACACCAACAGATAATTGCTTGGGCCCTCAAAAGGAACAGACATTGGCAAATCTGTAGCCAGCACAAGTAGCAGCAGCCGCAGTAACAGTCCAGAACTCCCACTGTCATCCAGTCGTCAAGTTTTGACCAACAATCCAGCTGTACAGGAATGGTTGACTCGCTCTTCACATAATCTCAAATGACAACACATACACACAGCTAGGAATTGGTGGGTTCCTCTGACAACACGCTTAGTTGGCCTGGCCTAGGAACCTGCCTCTTGTTTTCGCTGCTCCTTTTGTTAGCCAAGAAATGTACAGTCATGGCCAAAAGTTTTGAGAATGATACAAATATTAATTTTTACAAAGTCTACTGCTTCAGTTTTTATAATGGCAATTTGCATATACTCCAGAATGTTATAAAGAGTGATCAGCTTAACAGCAATTACTTGCAAAGTCAATATTTGCCTAGAAAATGAACTTTATCCCCAAAACAAATTTAAACATCATTGCAGCCCTGCCTTAAAAGGACCAGCTAACATCGTTTCAGTGATTGCTCCATTAACACAGGTGTGGGTGTTGATGAGGACAGGGCTGGAGATCAATCTGTCATGATTAAGTAGAATGACACCACTGGACACTTTAAAAGGAGGCTGGTGCTTGGCATCATTGTTTCTCTTCTGTTAACCATGGTTATCTCTAAAGAAACACGTGCAGTCATCATTGCACTGCACAAAAATGGCCTAACAGGGAAGAGTATCGCAGCTAGAAAGATTGCACCTCAGTCAACAATCTATCGCATCATCAAGAACTTCAAGGAGAGAGGTTCCATTGTTGCCAAAAAGGCTCCAGGGCGCCCAAGAAAGACCAGCAAGCGCCAGGACCGTCTCTTAAAAGTGTTTCAGCTGTGGGATCGGGCTACCAGCAGTGCAGAGCTTGCTCAAGAATGGCAGCAGGCAGGTGTGAGTGCATCTGCACGCACTGTGAGGCGGAGACTCTTGGAGCAAGGCCTGGACTCAAGGAGGGCAGCAAAGAAGCCACTTCTCTCCAGAAAAAACATCAGGGACAGACTGATATTCTGCAAAAGGTACAGGGAGTGGACTGCTGAGGACTGGGGTAAAGTCATTTTCTCTGATGAATCCCCTTTTCGATTGTTTGGGACATCTGGAAAACAGCTTATTCGGAGAAGACAAGGTGAGCGCTACCACCAGTCTTGTCTCATGCCAACTGTAAAGCATCCTGAAACCATTCATGTGTGGGGTTGCTTCTCAGCCAAGGGAATCGGCTCTCTCACAGTCTTGCCTAAAAACACAGCCATGAATAAAGAATGGTACCAGAATGTCCTCCGAGAGCAACTTCTCCCAACCGTCCAAGAGCAGTTTGGCGATCAACAATGCCTTTTCCAGCATGATGGAGCACCTTGCCATAAAGCAAAGGTGATAACTAAATGGCCCAGGGAACAAAACATAGAGATTTTTGGTCCATGGCCTGGAAACTCCCCAGATCTTAATCCCATTGAGAACTTGTGGTCAATCATCAAGAGACGGGTGGACAAACAAAAACCTACAAATTCTGAAAAAATGCAAGCATTGATTGTGCAAGAATGGACTGCTATCAGTCAGGATTTGGTCCAGAAGTTGATTGAGAGCATGCCAGGGAGAATTGCAGAGATCCTGAAGAAGAAGGGTCAACACTGCAAATATTGACTTGCTGCATTAACTCATTCTAACTGTCAATATAAGCTTTTGTTACTCATAATATGATTGCAATTATATTTCTGTATGTGATAAAAACATCTGACAAACACACATAAAAACCAGAGGGCAGCAGACCATGTGAAAATATAATATTTGCGTCATTCTCAAAACTTTTGGCCATGACTGTATGTCGCCGGCTCTGCTTCACTTTTCAGGGAAGATGAGCATTGTGAGGACAGCAAGCAGTTAAATGCAAGCACAGACTTAGAGGTGAGTTCCGCTGTGGACTTCTTTAGGCGTTCAACTATTGATAATGACAGTCAGGTGGAAGCACATGTTGCGAGATATAAGGGACGTGCACAAGAGACAGGTGAGAATGATAAAGCCAAACTCACGGCCAGCAAACATGGCATACCAGACACACTTCGTGCAAGTCATCACACTCTGAAAACCCTTGAGGGACAGGGTACTCTTCACCCGCCTCCAGCAGGAAGGGGGACTTTGGCAGAGCCCTTCCCAGGTGTCAAATAGCAGGGTGGTTGGTGGCTGGGTACACTGGCTGCAATTGGGCAAAAAAAACCTAAGTACATACCATGACACTATGCACTGGTGAATAGGAAACATGAGAGTTGTCAGTAAACAAGAACCAGAAGACAACCAAGACCTAAGTCAGAGTCAATAACCAGAGAAACCACTCACCAGATAGCTTAAGATCGATAGCCAGGGAAGCAACTGAATAATCAGCAGTGAGTGGGGGGAAAGACCAGGTTTAAATATCCCTCCAAAGATCACCTGACACTGCTGAGGTCACACCCAATCTCTATCCCCAGGGAAGCACAGGTGAGGGCTGAGAGTGTGTCGAGAAAGGAACCTCCCACCACATGTCTAAGTCAGGAGACATGACAACAGAGGATCCCTGGCAACAGCTGACACTAGATGTTCCAGTGTCCCAGGACCCCAGACCAGCATCAGCGCTGGGAATGATGGCGTCCTGTCTCCCAGCACTACCAAGATCCGGAGTGGATCTCACAGAGTGATGTGAGCATAAAGCGCAAACCTTTACTAGCTCCGGAGGCGACACCCCGCCCCTAGTGGCTAGCGAGGGATGAGGGATATCGTGCCGGAGGGCTGGAGACCACCTCGGAGAATGAGAGACACATCTTCGCATGGTGACATGCTTCCGGCAAGAGTACATCTGTCTCCCTGGCTGTCTGACAATGACCAAACAGATAAAGATGATGATATAGCCACCTATGCACCTGGGAGCCTGGTAAAGAGGGGGCATCATATTCATCAGGGGGCAAGGGTGACAGCGTCCCTTGAGACAGCAGGGTGAAAGTGTGCCCGTGAGACAGCAGGGTTGAAGCAGTGGGAGATCTGAAGCCAAAGGCAGGAGATGTTCACCGTCTGCTACTCAGGAGACTACCCATGTGGAATACACTAGCAGTGTGAAGGTTCATAAAATCAGAGGCAGGCATCCGACAGTGGTGGAGGGAAAAAGCCATACTGTACTCGCCAGTGGGAATTTTTCACCAAGTCACTGGGGGACATTAGCATGGCAGTATGCATGATATGTGGGCAGACATGCCCTTCTTGAGATGAAAAGGCAAAATGCTCTTCCTCAACATATTTGATGTATCCACTAATTGGAACTCCACACTCCATATCTTAGAGCATCAACATGAACAGAGGAAGGCGGTCAATGATTTTTTAATGCTGCAGATGGACCCACCTACTCCTAGGTGTAACTTCCATGTTAGGCCAGTGCAGCTCATGCGTGACACCTGCCATTTGCTCAGGCCCTTTGTGGAGGCCATTTTATTTGTCAGTCAGCAGAACTACAGGATGTTGTTCCACTCCTTCACGTCTTGGAGGGGATGCTGACAAATCTGATTGATGAGGGTGTCAAAAGAAATGGCACCTCCATTTCATGGCCACCTGAGCCCAGAGGAGGATGAATATAAAGATTAATCAGGTGTGGATCAACCAGACATCCAGATGTCAGTGCCTGATGCAACAGAACAGATCATTCTGCCACTAATGATCATACTATAGTCTGCTGCCACACCAGAATATTCTGCAAAAT
>ONZH01003304.1:0-30392 GCA_900303285.1 Rhinella marina
GACCTCCGGAAAAATTGTTTGGAGAGAGGGCCTGTAGGGGGCCCTCCAGAAAAATTGTTTAGAAAGAGGGTCTGTAGGTGACCTCCAGAAAAATTGTTTGGAGAGAGGACCTGTAGGTGGACCTCCGGAAAATTGTTTAGAGAGAGGGCCTGTAGGTGGACCTCCAGAAAAATTGTTTTGAGAGAGGGCCTGTAGGTGGACCTCCGGAAAAATTGTTTGGAGAGAGGGCCTGTAGGTGGACCTCCGGAAAAATTTTTTCGAGAGAGAGCCTGTAGGTGGCCTCCAGAAAAATTGTTTGGAGAGAGGGCCTGTAGGTGGACCTCCGGAAAAATTGTTTAGAGAGAGGGCCTATAGGTGGACCTCCGGGAAAAATTGTTTAGAGAGAGGGCCTGTAGGTGGACCTCCAGAAAAATTGTTTAGAGAGAGGGCCTGTAGGTGGACCTCCGGAAAAAATTGTTTGGAGAGAGGGCCTGTAGGTGGACCTCCGGAAAATTTTTTCGAGAGAGAGCCTGTAGGTGGCCCTCCAGAAAAATTGTTTGGAGAGAGGGCCTGTAGGTGGACCTCCGGAAAAATTGTTTAGAGAGAGGGCCTGTAGGTGGACCTCCAGAAAAATTGTTTGGAGAGAGGGCCTGTAGGTGGACCTCCAGAAAAATTGTTTGGTGAGAGGGCCTGTAGGGGGCCCTCCGGAAAAATTGTTTAGAGAGAGGGCCTGTAGGTGGACCTCCGGAAAAATTGTTTTGAGAGAGGGCCTGTAGGTGGCCCTCCGGAAAAATTGTGGTAAAAGAGTGCCAGTTGGACCTCTAAAAAATTGCATTTTTGGGGTCAGCGTTAGGCAAAGAAGACAAGGAGGAGGAGGAGTAGGAGGAGTAGAGAAGAGGAATCGGATACATAAGTAATGTTAATCTTTAGCTGCTTTCCCCCGGAGGAGATGTTGTTGTTGTTCATTTTAATAAGTGTCAGTCTGTCAGCGCTGTCAGTTGACAGACGTGTACGCTTATCGGTGATGACTCCACCAGCTGCACTGAATACCCGCTCTTACAGCACGCTAGCGGCAGGGCAGGCCAGCACCTCCAAGGCGTACAGCGCCAGTTCAGGCCACGTGTCCAGCTTTGAAACCCAGTAGTTGTATGGAGCAGAGTGATCGCTACGGACGTTGGTATGGTCAGCTAGGTACTCCCTCACCATCTTTCTGTACAGCTCCCCCCTACTCTGCCTAGACTGGGGACAGGTGACAGTGGAGAGCGTTCCCCTGCCAGTGCTGGACAAGCTGCCTGCTCGGCTCCTCTCCCCCGCTACTTGGCCCACAGAACCATGCCCTCTGCCGCTAGCGGCGACAGATGGGAAGGATTGTTTCAGCTTGTGCACCAGGGCCTGTTGATATTGATTCACTCTCATACTCCTTTCCTCTACAGGGATGAGAGTGGAAAGGTTCTGCTTGTACCGTGGGTCCAGGAGAGTGAACACCCAGTAATCGGTGTTTGAAAAAATGCTTCTAACGTGAGGGTCACGGGATAGGCAGCCTAACATGAAGTCTGCCATGTGCGCCAGAGTCCCAACACACAAGAATTCCCTCTCCTCACTGGCCTGACTCTCCATTTCTTCCTCCTCCTCCTCCTCCTCTTCAGCCCATACACGCTCAAGAGTTAAGAAGGACTGAGCATTGGTACCCTCTTCTGTCTCGCCAACATTCTCCTCCTCTTCCTCCTCATCCTCATCCCCCTCCTCTGATACGCGCCGAGAAACAGACTGGAGGGTGCTCTGGCTATCAAGCGACGTATCTTCCTCCACCGTGTCTTGTGACAAGCGCAAAGCTTCCGACTTCATGCTGAGCAGTAAGTTTTTCAACAGGCAAAGCAGCGGGATGGTGAGGCTGATAATGGCGGCATCGCCGCTGACCATCTGTGTTGACTCCTCAAAGTTGCTCAACACCTGGCAGATATCAGACATCCACGTCCACTCCTCATTGTAGACTTGAGGAATCTGACTGACCTGACTACCAGTTCTGGTGGAAGTTGACATCTGGCAGTATACAATCGCTCTGCGCTGCTGGTAAACTCTGGATAACATGTTTAATGTCGAATTCCATCTTCTGGGCACGTTGCACAACAGTCGTGAGCGGGCAGTTGTAGGCGGCGCTGCGCTGCCCTGAGAGTGGCAGCATCTGTGGTCGACTTGCGGAAATGCGCATAGATGCGGCGCACCTTGGTGAGCAAATCAGACAGATTGGGGTATGTCTTGAGAAATCCGCTGAACTATGAGATTGAACACGTGGGCCAGGCATCGCACATGTGTGAGTCTGCCGAGTTGCAGAGCTGCCACCAGGTTACGCCCGTTGTCACACACAACCATGCCTGGCTTGAGGTTCAGCAGTGCCAGCCACAGATCGGACTGCACCGTGATGCCCTGTAACAGTTCTTGGGTGGTGTGCCTTTTGTCACCTAAGCTCAGCAGTTTAAGCACCGCCTGCTGGCGCTTACCCATGGCACTGCTGCTGCGCCTAGAGCTACCGACTGAAGGCGCCGTGCTTACGGATGGTAATTCGGAGGAGGAGGTGGAGGAGGAGGAGGGGTCGGAGGAGGAGGCATAGTACGTCTGAGAGACTGTGACCGAGGTAGGCCCCGCAATCCTCGGTGTGGGCAGTACATGAGCGACCCCAGGGTCAGACTCAGGCCCAGCCTCCACCAAGTTAACCCAATGTGCCGTCAGTGATATATAGTGTCCCTGCCCGGCAGCACTTGTCCATGTGTCCGTGGTTAGGTGGACTTTCTCAGAAACAGCGTTGGTCAGGGCACGGATGATGTTCTGTAACACGTGCTGGTGTAGGGATGGGACGGCACATCGGGAAAAATAGTGGCGGCTGGGAACCGAATACCGAGGGGCAGCCACCGCCATGAGATTGCGAAAGGCCTCGGTCTCTACCAGCCTATAGGGCAGCATCTCCAGGCTCAGCAATTTGGAGATGTGGACGTTGAGGACTTGGGCATGTGGGTGGAACTGTATTTCCTCTTGCACTCCAGCGTCTGCTGTAAAGACAGCTGAACGCTGCGCTGGGACACATTGGTGGACGCTGTGGAGGATCGTGGAGGCGAAGGTGTGTTTTTTTCCAGCAGGAGGCGCTCGAGCCGGGGTCCTGGGCAGGGGGTTGACTAGCAGAGGCAGCGAGTGACACAGGAGAATGAGCAGTGGTGTGACCCGCAGGAGGTGAACGGCCTTGGTTCCATTGAGTGGGGTGTTTAGCACATATGCCTGCGCATGCTGGTGGTGGTTAGCCTAGTAGTGGTGGCACCCCTGATGATCCTGGTGTGGCACAGGTTGCACACCACAGTCCGTCGGTTATCCTCACTTTCTTTAAAGAACCTCCAGACTTGCGAACATCTAGGCCTCGCCACGGGAGCTTCAATACGTGAAACATTTGCTGCTGATGCACCAGCTCTGGCCCTGCTTCTTCCTCTGGCCACACCACTGCCTCTTCCAATCTGTTCTGGTGCAGCACTCGCCAGCTTGGGTCAGTCACCTCGTCATCCTCCGATTCCTCAGTCTGCTCCCCCCTCGGACTTCCTGCCCTGACAACAACTTCACCACTATCTGACAACCGTGTCTCCTCATCGTCCGACACCTCTTTACACACTTCTTCCACTAAGTCAACATTGTCATCATCATCACCCACAGACTGCGACAGTTGGAAAACTTGGGCATCGGGAAAGAGGTCAGCAGCAACCTGAGAAGTGGTTTGTGACTCTGGGAAGGGTCCAGAAAACAATTCCTCAGAGTATGCCAGATCGCATTCCAAATTTTCCTGGGAGGGGGCAGACTGGGGGGAAGGAGGTTGAGGTGGAGGAGCCAGAGGAGTGCTCCCTTGGGTAACGTGGGTGGACTGCGTGGAAGCATGACTGGTGGACAAATTACTTGAAGCATTGTCTGCAATCCACGACATCACCTGTTCGCACTGTTGTGGTTTCAACAGTCCTCTACCACGTGTCCCTGTAAGTTAAGACATGAAGCTAGGGAGTGTAGCTCTGCGGTTTTCCCCTGCTCCCTCATCAGCAGGTACTGTCTCACCCTGCCCAGGAGCACAGCCTCTGCCCCCTGCAGTAATTGAATGCCCACGCCCACGCGCTCGTCCTCGACCCTTAGCCCTGGGGTTCAACATTTTCTGTATATAAGTGTATTATGTATACAAAAAAAAAAATGGGCCTGCTGTACTGAAACCCACAAACTTGTTCAATCTGAACAAGTTATATATAGGTGTTATAATATGATATGATATAATATATAAGTTAGATCAAAATTACGTATTTTATAACGTACCGTGCAGTATGGAGCAATTACACTGAAACTATTTGATTAGGCAGACTTGGTCTGCTTAATTGCAACCCAGACAAATGTCGCACAGAGATTTTTCTAATGTAGCTGTATCAGTGAGAGCAAAATACCTTTTTTAATTACTTGATGTACAGAATGGGTCACCTGGACAGAAAATACGGATTGTGGTTTGTATATAAGTGGATAAGTTAGAGCTAAATTACGTATGTTGTTACGTACCATGCAGTATGAAGCTATTAGATTAGGCAGACTTGGTCTGCTTAAGTGCAACCCAGACAAATGTCGCACAGAGATTTTTGTAATGTAGCTGTATCAGTGAGAGCAAAATACCTTTTTTAATGACGTGACGTACAGAATGTGTCACCTGGACAGAAAATACGGATTGTGCTTTGTATATAGGTGGATAAGTTAGAGCTAAATTACGTATGTTATTACGTACCGTGCAGTATGGAGAAATTACACGGAAACTATTAGATTAGGCAGACTTGGTCTGCTTAATTGCAACCCAGACAAATGTCGCACAGAGATTTTTGTAATGTAGCTGTATCAGTGAGAGCAAAAGACCTTTTTTAATTACGTGACGTACAGAATGTGTCACCTGGACAGAAAATACGGATTGTGGTTTGTGGTGACTTGACAGCTAAACTGTGACACACAGAATGGTTCCACACAGCTTTATGAAATGGATTTGTATCACTGAGATAAAACAACAAAATAACTATTTTTTTAATTTTTTTATTTATTTATTTTATTTATATATATATATATATATATATATATATATATATATATATTATTATTATTTTTTTTTTTTTTAATGTGACGTGCAGAAAATATCAGAGAGCAAACTCAGCCCCTGCTGACTGTGGCTATTTTGACTGCAACCCAGACAAATGTCGCACAGAGATTTTTCTAATGTAGCTGTATCAGTAAAAGCAAAAGACCGTATTTGATTACGTGACGTACAGTATGGGTCACCTGGACAGAAAATACGGATTGTGGTTTGTGGTGAGTGGACAGCTGAACTGTGACACACAGAATGGTTCCATACAGCTGTATGAAATGGATTTGTATCACTGAGATAAAACAATAAAAAAAAAAAAATTGTTATATATGGCGATAGCTGCACTACTAGTGCCAGCCAGCCCAGAGACAAAAAAAGTGTCTTGTAGCCCTTAGAAGGGCTGTTGGGTTCTTTTGATATGACTCCTGCCTGAGAACTAAATCCAGGCCCTAACACTCTCCCTGAAACGCAGCAGATCTGTCCCTAACGACATCCAGACATCATCTGAGCCGAGTACCGTGGGCAGTCACTGGTATATTCCAGAGTCACCTGATCAGGCCAGCCAACCCCTGCTATCGACATGTAAGGGCCCCACGTGATGCTGGGTGTACTGCAGAGTCTCCTGGCTTGTGATTGGCTGAGTTTATAGGCGCCAAAAATTCAAAATGCGGAAGATGCCATTTCCTCGAGCATGGCGAGATGCTCGTCTAAGCATCGAGCACTTACAAGTACCGTAATGCTCGAACGAGCACCAAGCTCGGACGAGCATGCTCGCTCATCTCTAATACTAACCTTTTATGTGGTAATGTGTCAAATGCTTTGGAGAAGTCCATATATACGACGTCCATTGATTCGCCGCGGTCCAGTCTAGAACTTACCTCCTCATAGAAACTGATTAAATTGGTTTGACATGACCGATCCCTCATGAAGCCATGCTGATATGGAGTTATTTGCTTATTTTCATTAAGGTACTCCAAGACAGCATGACTTAGGAAACCCTCAAACAGTTTACCCACGACAGATGTTAAACTTACCGGCCTATAGTTTCCAGGCTCTGTTTTTGGACCCTTTTTGAATATTGGCACCACATTTGCTATGCGCCAATCCTGTGGAACACTCCCTGTTAGTATAGAGTCCTTAAATATCAGAAATAAGGGTCTGCCGATGACATTACTTAATTCTCTTAGGATACGGGGGTGTATGCCATCTGGTCCTGGCGATTTGTCTATTTTAATCTTTTTAAGATGCAGCTTCTTCCTGGGTCAGACAGGGCACTTTTAATGGGGAATTTACTTTTATATTCTGCATTTCATCTGACAGTTTATTTTCCTCAGTGAATACAGGGTAGAAAAAGATATTTAGTAGCTTTGCTTTCTCCTCATCGTTGCCTGCAACTCCCCCCTCATTATTCTGTAAGGGGCCGACACCTTCAGGTTTATACTTTTTACCATTTATATAATTAAAGAACATTTTAGGGTTAGTTTTACTCTCTTTGGCGATTAATCTCTCAGTCTCTAGTTTGGCTGTTTTTATTTGTCTTTTACATATTCTATTTTTTTCCTTATAGTTTTTCAATGCTTCCTCGCCACCCTCCTGTTTTAGTGATTTAAATGCTTTCTGTTTGTCATTTATTGCTTTCTTTACAGTTCTGTTTATCCACATTGTTTTTTTCTTGTTCCTTAACCTTTTATTCCCATAAGGTATGTAACTGCCCAGTCATAGGTATCATCCAGCCATGTCTCAGTTATTCCCACTATGTCAGAAAATCAGTTAGTGGTGTTAGTTAAAGGGGTTGTTCGGGTTCAGAGCTCAACCTAGACATACCCTATCCAGTCAGGCCCCCTGATATTAGCATTGGAGCACTTAGTTTATGTTTTTACACTACTAGGTGGAGGCTTCCACCCAGCAATGTATTCAGTGACATCACTGGCTCTGATGGGTGAGCTTTAGTGCTGCCCTAGCCATTTGACAGGCTAGGGCAGCGCTAAAGCCTGCCCATTAGTGCCTGTAATGTCACTGAATACACTGCTGGGTGGAAACCTCCGCCTAGCATTCCCCATGGAGAGCCTGGTATGTCACTGGATCTCTAGAAAAAGCCTTTGCCCTGCGAAATTCAGTGCAGGGCAAAGGAGAGCATCAGAGCATGAAATGCTCCAATGCTTATATTAGGGGGGCTGCCTGGGTGAAAATAGAGGTATGTCCAGATTCAGCTCTGAACCAAGACAACCCCTTTAAGATATTAAAGCTGTCGCCAGCAGTAGGCCTTCTAGATGTTATACTTGTACACTATACAGTGGGGAAAAAAGTATTTAGTCAGCCATCAATTGTGCAAGTTCTCCAACTTAAAAAGATGAGAGAGGCCTGTAATTGACATCATAGGTAGACCTCAACTATGAGAGACAAAATGAGAAAACAAATCCAGAAAATTATATTGTCTGATTTTTAAAGAATTTATTTGCAAATTATGCTGGAAAATAAATACTTGGTAACCTACAAACAAGCAAGATTTCTGGTTCTCACAGACCTGTAACTTCTTCTTTAAGAGGCTCCTCTGTCCTCCACTCATTACCTATAGTAATGGCACCTGTTATCAGGACACCTGTCCACAACCTCAAACAGTCACACTCCAAACTCGACTATGGTGAAGACCAAAGAACTGTCGAAGGACACCAGAAACAAAATTGTAGACCTGCACCAGGCTGGGAAGACTGAATCTGCAATAGTCAAGCAGCTTGGTGTGAAGAAATCAACTGTGGGAGAAATAATTAGAAAATGGAACACATATAAGACCACTGAAAATCTCCCTTGATCAGGGGCTCCATGCAAGATCTCACCCTGTGGGGTCAGAATGATCACAAGAACTGAAAAAATCCCATAACCACACGGGGGGACCTATTGAATAACCTGCAGAAAGCTGGGACCAACATAACAAAGGCTAACGTCAGTAACACACTACACCGCCAGGGACTCAGATCCTGCAGTGCCAGATGTGTCCTCCTGCTTAAGCCAGTACATATCCGGGCCCGTCTGAAGTTTGCTAGAGAGCATTTGGATGTTCCAGAAGAGTATTGGGAGAATGTCATATGGTCAGAGGATACCAAAGTAGAACTGTTTGGTAGAAACACAACTCGTCGTGTTTGGAGGAGAGTGAATGCTGAGTTGCATCCAAAGAACACAATACCTACTGTGAAGCATGGGAGTGGCAACATCATGCTTTGGGGCTGTTTCTCTGCAAAGGGACCAGGACGACTGATGCATGTACATGAAAGAATGAATGGGGCCATGTATCGTGAGATTTTGAGTGCAAACCTCCTTCCATCAGCAAGGGCATTGAAGATGAAACGTGGCTGGGTGTTTCAGCATGACAATGATCCCAAGCACACCATCAGGGCAACGAAGGAGTGGCTTCGTAAGAAGCATTTCAAGGTCCTGGAGTGGCCTAGCCAGTCTCCAGATCTCAACCCCATAGAAAACCTTTGGAGGGAGTTGAAAGTCCATGTTGCCCAATGACAGCCCCAAAACATCACTGCTCTAGAGGAGATCTGCATGGAGGAATGGGCCAACATACCAGCAACAGTGTGTGCCAACCTTGTGAAGACTTACAGAAAATGTTTGACCTCTCTCATTGCCATCAAAGAATATATAATAAAGTATTGAGATGAACTTTTGTTATTGACCAAATACTTATTTTCCACCATAATTTGCAAATAAATTCTTTAAAAATCAGACAATGTGATTTTCTGGATTTGTTTTCCCATTTTGTCTCTCATAGTTGAGGTCTACCTATGATGTCAATTACAGGCCTCTCATCTTTTTAAGTGGGAGAACTTGCACAATTGGTGGCTGACTAAATACTTTTTTTCCTACTGTACATATTTATGTGCCCCTTGTCAAGTATTGTTTTTCGGTAATGTGTTGCCAAAATTAATACCTGACGTTCCATAATTTAATTGCAATTATGATAAGGAATTTTAATCAGAAGCTGAGACATTTCAAGAAAGATATCTCTGTGTCAGGGTCTCCAAGATTAGACATTCCTCTTATTGATTGCTGGTGCCCCTATAAGCTGATGATTTCTTCAGAGGTGCATAACGTAAATGCTGCAGAGAAGGCAATTATCACAAGGTACCAATCAGTCAATTAACACAAAGTGTTTTTTTCGTTTGGACAATGGTTTCCTGTGAAGCAGGTCTCCCCATGAGGAGCTAACTGTAGGGGTCCCACTTGAAAGCTGCTAGAAAATCCTCGATTCCCATGATGTCTATTGAAAACAATGGGAGAGATTTATCATGAGGGGAATTTATTTAAAGTTTGTTTTGGAGGAGTCTGCGTTGTCGTAATATAAGCCACATTTATCAAGTGTTCTATGATGTTTCAATCATTTGGAGAATTTTTAAGTGTAAAGTCTATATTACAGTGGCTGATATTTCGGACGATAATCAGTAACGAGCAATCGCATGAACACTCATTAACGATTATCTGGCAGTGTAGTACTACAGCCGAGCAAACGCTCATTCATTGGGCAATTCAGATTTTTAAGCAGTCAGCAAACCACTGGACAATATGAGGATGAGCACTGGCATAGCCATCACTCTTCCATGTACTGTGGAGGAAATTGCTGTATGTAATAGCAGTTGACTCCTCCGCTAGCTAGCAAGCGATTGCTGGTAGGAATGGTTCCATCCCAATAAATGCTTGCTGATCTGTCTGTCTAATACAGGTTTAACACTTTGGTGCTGAGCTGTTACTCCAATTTTTACACTACCCCTTTGCTTTAAGTAAGATTACGATCATTTTTGTGACTTTTTTCATTGTTGATAAATCTGCTTAAAGGGGTTTCCCACGATTAATGAGAATGGAAATCAGACATCATATAGTACATGACTATATCTTTCTAACAAAGCTAGAAGCAGCCCTGAACCTAACATAGATCCAGAGATCTTCACATTCATTGTACCAATTGGTCTGCTAGATTTATATCAAGCTGGCAGCTCAGGAGTCATGTCATTTCTCAGTGGGCATTTCCTTTCTGCTGAAGCTCTCTTCCTATCACAGCTCAGGAGGCAGTTGAAGGATGGCATTGAGCATGTGCGTCCACCCCTTATTTCTGATATTTAAGGACTCTATACTGACAGGGGGTGTTCCACAGGATTGGAGCAAATAGCATATTCAAAAAGGGTCCAAAAACAGAGCCTGGAAACTATAGGCCGGTAAGTTTAACATCTGTCGTGGGTAAACTGTTTGAAGGTTTTCTAAGAGATGCTATCTTGGATTACCTCAATGAAAATAAGCAAATAACTCCATATCAGCATGGCTTTATGAGGGATCAGTCATGTCAAACTAATTTAATCAGTTTCAATGAGGAGGTAAGTTCTAGACTGGACCGCGGCGAATCAATGGATGTCATATATCTGGACTTCTCCAAAGCATTTGACACTGTACTACATAATAGGTTAGTATATAAAATGAGAATGCTTGGACTGGAAGGATGTCTGATTGTGGGTAAGTAACTGGCTCAGTGATAGAAAACAGAGAGTGGTTATTAACAGTACACACTCAGATTGGGTCACCGTCACTAGTGGGGCACCTCAGGGGTCAGTATTGGGCCCTATTCTCTTCAATATATTTATTAATGATCTTGTAGAAGGCTTGCAGAGTAAAATATTAATTTTTGCATATGACACTAAACTTTGTAAAGTAATTAACACAGAAGAGGACAGTACACTGCTACAGATGGATCTGGATAGACTGGAAGCTTTGGCAGAGAAGTGGCAGATGAGGTTTAACACTGACAAATGGAAGGTTATGCACATAGGAAGGAATAATACAAGTCACCAATACATAGTAAATGGAAAAAAACACTGGGTAACTCTGACATGGAAAAGGACCTAGGAATTTTAGTAAACAGCAAACTAAGCTGCAGAAACCAGTGTCAGACAGCTGCTGCCAAGGCCAATAAGATAATGCGTTGCATCAAAAGGGGCATAGATGCCCGTGATGAGAACATAGTCCTGCCACTTTACAAATCACTAGTCAGACCACTCATGGAGTACTGTGCACAGTTCTGGGCTCTTGTGAACAAGGCAGACATAGCAGAGCAGTGCCCGGAAAGATTATTAAAATTAGGGTTATTTACTTTAGAAAAAAGACGACTGAGGGGAAATCTAATAACTATGTATAAATATATCAGGGGTCAGTACAGAGATCTCTCCCATCATCTATTTATCCCGAGGACTGTGACTATGATGAGGGGACATCCTCTGCGTCTTGAGGAAAGAAGGTTTGTTCACAAATATAGAAGAGGATTCTTTACGGTAAGAGCAGAACTCTCTTCCTGAGGAGGTGAAGATGGTGAGTTCACTAAAAGAGTTCAAGAGGGGCCTGGATGTATTTCTGGAGTGTAATAATATTACAGGTTATAGGTACTAGAGAGGGGTTGTTGATCCAGGGAGTTATTCTGATTGCCTGATTGTAGTCGGAAAGGATTTTTTTCCCCTAAAATGGGGAAAATTGGCTTCTACCTCACAGGGTTTTTTTGCTTTCCTCTGGATCAACTTGCAGGATCAAAGAAAGTTCTCTTTGCTGTTAGATTATCTCCTAATTACATCCAGCACCCATTGCACCCCCACAGACACAGGTATGTGATGAGGGGATACATGTCGGGTTGTCTTTTCTATTCCCTGTCTCTAGCAGTGTTCTATAGCTTGCTACTAGAGATGAGCAAACCTGCTCGTAACGAGCGGTTCAATGCTCGGATCCCCTGTGCTCCCCTGCCCGCAGCCATCCGGATCCGTCCTCACCCGACTGTAAGTCAATGGGGACGGATCCGTTTGGTGTCACACACTAGTCACATACCAGTGTGTGACACCAAACGGATCTGTCCCCATTGACTTACAGTCGGGTGAGGACGGATCCGGATGGCTGCGGGCAGGGGAGCGCAGGGGATCCGAGCATTGAACCGCTCGTTACGAGTAGGTTCGCTCATCTCTACTTGCTACATATGGGTGCAATGCTGAAAGCTAGTAGGCTTCTCCGTGAATCAGGAGTTATCAGAAGATGGTCAGACAGGGTTCAGAGCGTCCTGCTGTCAAGCCCTGCTACTAGCAGAATTTGTTATGTGAATAGAGCAGCTCTCAATAACAAACTTTGAGTTCCTTTCTAAACTTAAAATTTTAATAAAGTATATATGTTAAAAAATATTTTAGATTTTCTCATTCTAATAATCTTCTTGTTTTTCTATTAAGGTGGACGTTTCCTTTAAATTGACATTTAGATATGCGTCATTGTCAAGAAAGATACATATGTTTCCTATGCAAATAATACACCAATTTAGAAAACCCTATTAATGATAATAAATTCATGTCCGTTCTCAGGAAATTTGAAATAACATATTTTCATTAAAACTTGCAGTAGAAAATAATCTGTGGGAAGCAAAAGAAAGTTTTTTTTCCGTTTAGTAGGAATCCAAGCAAAACATTGAAACTAATTAATTCAACTATCAATAAATTAGTTGTTTACAGCCAAACTATGCAAAACAGGTGCATTTGTAGAATATTATTTTTCCGTATGGTTTAAATTAAATAGTAACATATTGCATATTTTTCTCCACTGTAACTTCTTCAGGGCAGCACAATTTGGAACATTTACAAGTGTGTTTTTTTGCTGCCAGCAATAGAAAAAGTTTTACAAAGTAGTATATTTAAAGAGATTCATCACTTGCTACATGGCAAAAATAATAATTACATTTCAAACACTTCACACAACACTGATGTTGCTCACCTTTCTATACCCGCTAAATTAATTTCACTAATGTGTAAAAGGACCTGCATTCTGATGTAAAACCTGAGCAAAGGTTTTCTAAAGGAATGTTCACTACTACAGCTACACTTTTGCTTTGTGTTCCAACCAGGTTTCCATAATTTTTCACGGCAAGAACGGTTTATCATCAAAAGAGCAGAAAAGGTGACCAAGGCTAGATGGACTCTGCACAACTTTTCTTCTAAATGAAAGCAATAGTGCACGCCTTGAAGCACACCTTCAATACATTCTGTAAGTTGCAGGTTTGACTACAGGGTAGACCAGGGATCTCAAACTCGTGGCCCTCCAGCTGTTGTAAAACTACAACTTCCATCGTGCCAGGAGAGCCTACAGCTATTGGGGCATGCTGGGAGTTGTAGTTTGGCAACAGCTGGAGGGCCACGAGTTTGAGATCCCTGGGTTAGATCAAGCTTCCAGTTCTCCCAATGAAGTGGTCAGCCAATCATGTCCCATGGTGGTGTAATGTAAGAGTGCCAATGGAAGAGTTATGGAACCATATTGTGGGACTGCGCTGGTTTACATCACTCTATCAAGGACCTTTACTTTTAATAATTCACAGACAACTTCATGTTTTGTGAAACTGAACTTTAACTTTTTCTTTAAGATGAAGAGGCGCATGTAAGGCGCGTGCATCAATGTCGTGCACGCGGTCGCTTGCCCTCCCGGGCTGCGGGTGTTGGTGAAGGGGTACGGGCGAATCTCAGTGCGGTATCCTTGCGCCCACAGTCTTACTACAGGGAACAAGGTCCGGCACAGGAAGTGGTCATGCGCCAGGTCCTTGAGACCCCTGGTGATGTGACTTCCGCCAGACGTGCACAGAAGTGGTCATGCGCCAGGTCCTTGAGACTCCTGGTGATGTCACTTCCGCCAGACGTTCACAGGAAGTATGTCAGGCACTACGCCCTGCCAATTAGCTCACTGCTATTTAAACCCTGAGCTTCTGCTGGGCAGGGCCGGTGCCTTGTTGTTCATGTGCGACTGCTATAGGGTCCGGTCCCCTTGCTATTGACTCTGTTTGTGTCTTGTATGTTTGAGTGCTTCTTGCACTGGTGCGTGGGTTCCCGTACCTGCTTCACTGTCTGTTATTCTCGTGTAGTGTGAATCGCTTTGAGTGTTTGTAAGCCACGCTTGCGGCCGTGCTGTAGCCCCCTCCTGGAGCATGGGTACACGGTGGGCGTCGCCCATTTGGAGGTCTGTGTAGCCTAAGCTCTGGCTCCAGTTTCAAGCGCTGTTGCGCAGTACGTGTTGGTGTAAGCTGTTACTTTACTATTTGGTATCTTGTCTCCTGTATTATTTTGCCCCTCGGGAGCGGTCGTTATTGTCCGGCTGCCCAGAGCTTGGGTCCAGTGATCCCCAGTGACTCTTCCAAGTGACAGAGTCACTTATTTATTTTATTTGTGCCTCAGTGACCTAACAGTAGGCACCAGCCAGGGATCCGCCGGCGCAATGTCAAACCCGATTAATCCATCTATGCAGGCGTATGTAGAACTGTGGGAACAGCGCATGCAGGACATGGAGCAACGAGCTGCCGCCTTCTCGGGGTATAATGCAGATTTCTTTTCCACACTAGACAGTCGGTTGCAGGCTTTGGAGCAGCATGCCGCAACCACGGCTAATACTACTGCTGCCCCTGTTGATGCCCGGGTTTCTGCTTCAACCCACCAACCACCTAAATTACCCCTCCCCGCACGATTTAGTGGAAAACAGGAGGAGTGTAGAGGTTTCCTGAGCCAATGCCAAATCCAATTCCAATTAAACCCGGAGAGCTTCTTGGACGACCAGACCAAGGTGGCATTCATTATCTCTCTGCTATCCGGGCAGGCGCTGGCTTGGGCGACTCCATTATGGGAAAGAGTAGATCCTTGCGTCACCTCCTTACCCCTCTTCTTCTATTGTTTCAGGGAGGTGTTTCAGGGTCCAGACCCGCAGGTCATTGCCGGTTCGAGTTTACTGGAGTTACGCCAGGGAACGGAGTCGGTGGCTCAGTATGCAATTTGATTCCGGACCTTAGCGTCAGAGCTCGCGTGGCCCCGCTACTCACTATCTTCGAAGCCGGTCTAAGCCCTTCTGTTAAAGACGAGTTAGCTGGCAGAGAGAGGCCTAACACTCTAAGTGGTTTAATCGACTTAGCTACTAGGATCGATCGTCATCTGTCTGAACGCCGCCATGAGCAAGCGCAGTTGAGAAGCCGAATTCAACTCGCTCCCGCCTGCTCTCAACTCGAAATTCCCCGAGGTGAGCCGATAGAGGTAGACAGGGTTCATCCTCGTAGACGTGAAGTGACATGTCATTTTTGTGGGAGACAGGGCCACTATGCTCCTCAATGTCCTCAAAAGTTGGGAAAAAGGGTACACCTAGAGACAATTGGAGGTACCTCTCTAGGTGGAATAGCACAATCCTCCACAAAATGTACATGTTTGGTTCTAATCTGGGTTAATGGTAGGACCATACCCTCCAGGGCCTTCATTGATTCCGGAGCTTTGGGCAATTTTATTTCCCTTAAATTGACCCAGAGACTCAGAATTTCGACCAAAGCACTCCCTTCCAGTATAAGTATATCTGTGGTGGATGGCTCCAAATTAGACACTTTTATTACACATGAGACTGTTCCTATAGTGATCCAGGTAGGAGCTTTACATAGGGAGACTATATCGCTCCTGGTCTTACCTCAGTCCATGGATCCCATTCTTCTTGGTCTTCCGTGGCTGAGGTTGCATGCCCCTATAATGGACTGGACTTCTGGTGAGGTCAAAGAGTGGGGTGCACAGTGTCAAACTAGATGTATGACTAGGGTGACTCCTGTGAAGTCTCTGCCCATCGCGGCAGAGCTTCAGGGGTTGCCTCCACAGTGTGCTGCACTCGCTGACGTTTTTGGTAGGAAGGGAGCTGACACTTTTCCTGAACATCGCTCATATGACTGCTCCATTGAGCTGATTCCGGGGGCTACACCCCCCGTGGTAAATTACGTGCTATTATTCCACCCAGGAGGTTGTTATCTCTAAAGCCAATTGATCTGCGTCAGTTGCCTCCTGGCAACACTTATGTGCCAGCTTCTCGCAGACAGGAGATTCTCTCCTGGGGGCATACTTCTCGGCTGGCTGGGCATCAAGGTCCCAAAAGAACGGTGGAACTCATTTCACGATACTACTGGTGGCCAGGTCTCGGCTGGGATGTGCTTGCATTCACTCAGGGATGTACCACATGTGCCCATAACAAACCATCTTGTCAGAAACCGTCGGGGTTATTAATGCCTTTGCAAGTCCCAGAGAGTCCTTGGCAGGACATAGCTATGGGCTTCTTGACAGGGCTTCCCCGTTCTGAGGGAAATACTGTGATCTGGATAGTGACGGATCTGTTTTCTCATGCTTGCCATTTTGTCGCCCTACCTGGGTTGCCCTCCGCTCCTCGTCTGGCAGAACTGTTTTTTCGCCATGTTTTTCGTCTGCATGGTTTGCCTAGACGGATTGTATCGGACAGAGGTCCCCAGTTCGCGGCCAGGTTCTGGAGGGAATTGTGTTGTTTACTGGGAGTTGAAGTAGATCTCTCTTCGGCCTTTCATCCCCAGACTAATGGCTTGGCGGAGAGAGTGAATCAGTCTCTTCAGATCTTCCTTTGTCATTTCGTTTTGGCAAGACATGACAATTGGTCTGAACTACTGGCGTGGGCAGAGTTTACCGTGAATAACTCTGCTTTCAATGCGACAGGTAAAACACCCTTTTTTATTCAGAATGGGCAACACCCTCGCCTTCCTTTACCAATGGCCGTCACACAGAAGTGCCCGCCATAGCGGATTTCGCTTCTCATCTACAAGAGGTATGGCAACAAACTCAGTCATCTTTGGCAGCTGCTAAAGCTAAGATGAAGCAGCAAGCTGACCGTAGACGTTCTAGTGGTCCTGAGTTTGAGCCAGGAGATCTGGTTTGGCTGTCTTCTAGATTCATCCGGCTCCGTGTGGCCTCTTTGAAGTTCGCACCTTGCTACCTCGGTCCTTTTCAGGTCCTGCACCGAATCAACCCTGTCACTTACCGTATTAAGTTGCTTCGGTCCTGGAGAATCGTGAATTCTTTCCATGTGTCGCTTCTAAAACCAGTATGGCTTAAAAGATTTTCTCCTCCGGTACAAGAGGAGACTGAAGCTGTTGAGGCTGAGTATGAGATACGGGAGATTCTTGACTCCAGAACCATACGAGGTACCACGTCCTACTTGGTGGATTGGGTTGGGTTTGGGCCTGAAGAACGTTCTTGGGAGCCAGAAAGTAACCTTAATGCGCCAGATCTTATTGCGGCCTTTTGGAGGAGGAGGGGAGGCCCTCGGGGGGGGGTACTGTAAGGCGCGTGCATCGACGTCGTGCACGCGGTCGCTTGCCCTTCCGGGCTGCGGGGTGTTGGTGAAGGGGTACGGGCGGATCTCAGTGCGGTATCCTTGCGCCCACAGTCTTACTACAGGGAACAAGGTCTGGCACAGGAAGTGGTCATGCGTCAGGTCCTTGAGACCCCCTGGTGATGTCACTTCCGCCAGACGTGCCTAGGAAGTGGTCATGCGCCAGGTCCTTGAGACTCCTGGTTATGTCACTTCCGCCAGACGTTCACAGGAAGTATGTCAGGCACCACGCCCTGCCAATTAACTCACTGCTATTTAAACCCTGAGCTTCTGCTGGGCAGGGCCGGTGCCTTGTTGTTCATGTGCGACTGCTATAGGGTCCGGTCCCCTTGCTATTGACTCTGTTTGTGTCTTGTATGTTTGAGTGCTTCTTGCACTGGTGCGTGGGTTAACGTACCTGCTTCACTGTCTGTTATTCTCGTGTAGTGTGAATCACTCTGAGTGTTTGTAGGCCACGCTTGCGGCCGTGCCGTAGCCCCTTCTGGAGCATGGGTACACGGTGGGCGTCGCCCGTCTGGAGGTCTGTGTGTCCAAAGCTCTGGCTCCAGTCTCAAGTGCTGTTGCGCAGTACGTGTTGGTGTAAGCTGTTACTTTACTATTTGGTATCTTGTCTCCTGTATTATTTTGCCCCTCGGGAGCAGTCGTTATTGTCCGGCTGCCCAGAGCTTGGGTCCAGTGATCCCCATTGACTCTGCCAAGTGGCAGAGTCACTTATTTATTTTATTTGTGCCTCAGTGGCCTAACAGCGCAACCAGTTGAACAGTTAGAACCATTATCAACTGGATATTAGCTGATGTGACGCTATTCACTCCTTTGTTTTTTTCAAATATGCTTCTGACTGGTTAGTTAACCACTCAAGGGACTTCCTCTCTCTGTCGCCATTGTACTAGGACCATTGGTGTCTACCTCTCCTTATTTTTGAGGTCTAGGTAGTCTCTTTTCTATATGGACATTCCTGTAATGTAGTTAACCCTCTAGTCTGACTGCCATCTTCAGTCTGACTGCTTTGCTCCTCACTAACTGCCATTTCTCTCCCCTTGACTTTGCTCTTCATTTTCACACCCTTCCTCCTTGTGGTTGCTTCTATACATCCTGTGTGTTACTGCACTACCTCCCCCATGGAGTCATTATAAGGTGGCACACATTGTGCCTATGAGTCTACTGTCTTGTTGTCTAATCCACTGTCCCTATTCTTTCATGTATGTTCCTTGCACTTTTTTGTGTAAAAATAATACTTTCACGTGAATCTTAAGAATTGAATAAATGAAGTGAACAAACATGAAAACGCAGTGAGAAATTACTGAAATTTGGACCAGTAATATTTCCTATTCTCTTATATAGATGCAAACTGCCAGATATGAGGAGCACCAAGGGATTTTTTTTATTGGTATGAGTATGATCTTTCATTTTATTTTATTGCACTTTTTATATAACTGTTTTGCAAACACTATGAGATATGTAATAAATCCCCATATTTGTGTTTAGATTTCCACTCTAAAATTAGTTGTATGTAATTACAATAGCATTGCATATTATAGTTTGTAGATTTCTAGCTATAAAAATAACCCTGGTCAAGCACAAACACAAAGAAGTTACAACTAGAAAAAGAGTTTTAGCTTTTTAATTATTTATTTTTTATGTATACAGCGCTCATTTTGTATCACTGCTCATCTGTAATATAAATATTTTGGTGACCTATCATTTAGGATACTTAAAGCTTCCTAAAGTTTGAAGAAACCTGTATTGTGGTTTTATGTTGGCGCACACTTACTTTAAAATTAAACATCTGCTTTGATTCCTCAAGCACTTGTAACTCACTACATAGTGCTTCTGGTACTTTACAAGTGAGTATACAGTAATTTATTCAACTCATTGTCATTAACAAGGGTGCTACAGAAAAAATATATTGATATAAACATGTAATTAACATGAGAGGGATGACCGTCTGGTCACCCGTGGAATTTGATGCAGTTTAGACTTCCATGCTTTGAAGACAATTGCAAGCAATCAATACATGCAAGGCTTTTGATAGGGTTGCTAAGTTACCATGCAGAGACAACAAAAATATGCATGAAGTTAGCAAAGGATTGGATGGAAGCTTTGAAATTTAACACATTTCTTGTCAAATTTAAAAACTGTGCAAACACAGAAGTAACTAATCCAGCAGGCATTTTAATGTGAATTGTTTTAGATTAATTACGATAGGTTGTGCTTAGTAATTCAGTAAACAAAATAAATTTGAACTTCGAAAGGGAAAACTCAGCTGGAACTCTCTGAATATTCATTATTTGGACAGTGAGGACCAGGCAGCCTGAATTCATTTATACTGGATTTCCCTCCATCATCTTTACCATACCGGAAATTCTTTGCTGAGTTCAAAATGAATTTACAAAGCTTTCACACTTGCATTGTTAATTCTGGTTTTGATATCCAGCAAAGGATCTCAATACCCGAATTAAACTGATCCATTTTGATTTTGCACATCCAATCTGTTAGGATGCATTTGTGTAAAACCCAAACTGAAAAAATAAGGATCTGTCACTAAATACATTGGAAGTCAATTGGTGACGGATTCGTTTTTTTTAGGCTCCTAAAAAATTGGATCCGTGGCCATTGACTTATATTGTTTTCAGTGATGGATCAGTTTATTTCCGTTTTTATGACTAGACACAAAACCACAGCTTGCAACAGTTGTGTGCCCGGTCACAAAACAGAATGGTGATGGAAAGGAAGACATCCTGATGCATCCGGAACAGAACTCTTTTCATTCAGAATGCATGGGGACAAAACAGAATCCTCTGCTGGATCAATACTGGAAAACAATGCAAGTGTGACAGTAGCCTTATATCAAGAATTCAACCATGTATGTTGAATATGTTGATCCATTACTTATGTTGTACATATCACTTCAAAGTAATAAACTTAAAGGGACACGTTTATTAAGACCGGTGTCTAAAACTTAATAATGCCCTAAGCTGGCGGTAGTTCTGCCGAAGTTATAAAGATCCTCTGCCAGTTGTAAATGCAAGACAGGCGTAAAAAATGGTAAATCAGACAGGTCTCCCGGCCAACCCCTTCCCCGCCCATAATACTATTTTATTATTGAGTTCAATGTATAAACGTTATGCAGTTAGCTCCTAAACGCTCAAGTAATGGTGACCACAGGCAGCCAGAATGTTATCATTTAATTTTATATCTATTATCCAAAAATGGGCATGTTGACCTGGAAAAGGACAATACTTTTTGGATAAGAAGGTGGAACTGCTTTTAGTACGTTAGCATAGGCTAGAACATAACTCAGGGTGGAATATAGCCTTTAAAACAAACCTGGATTGTGGCTCTAGCTGTGAAATAGCCTGAGCTAGAGCAGGTTGATAGAGGAGCTACATGTACTGTACTTTCAGCTCTTACTACAGTTTGTGGGAAATAGAAGGGGGACAGTGGGGGACATGCTTGCAGGGGAAGCAGGAGGATTTAGTATTCTGCTCATATCCATATACATCTTCATATGATGCCAGGAGAAGGGGTACCATTGTTCATGTTATCAGCCCACCTTATTAATCAGAAAGCATATGTGCATCATGTGAAAGTTTTTTTCAGAAAAGGGGAGAGAAACTCTTACTCATCTAATCACAACTCTGTGCCTAACTAAGAATTTATTAAGTCCACAATCTGGTCATTTAACCCCTCAAATACCACGGTTAATGCTGACAGCAGCATCTAATGTAAGTGGTTTTAAAGGGGAAAAAAGTTCTATAGAAGCAATGAAACAACAATAATTGGAACCACAACATCCATAATCACCCGTGCTATATAATTAATAAACCATTTTCTGTTAAAGGGGTTGTCTCAATTCAACAAATAGCATATATCATGTACAGAAAGTTACTACAAGACAATTACTAATGTATTGTGTTTGTCCATATTGCTTCCTCTGCTGGCTTCATTTTTTTCCCCACATTATACACTGCTCGTTTCCAGGGGTTATGACCACCCTGCAATCCAGCCATGGTGGTAGTGCTTGCACAATACAGGAGAAAGAGCTGGCCTCTCTAGTGGCCGGAACCCTGGAAACGTGCATAGATATGGATGCACAGCAGCTCCTGGCCACCTCATATCTGTACCCCAAAACCGTTCTAATAAAAAATAAAAATTCTCACAAAAGTCAACACCACTGAACCATTGAAAGTCCTAACATTCCATTGGCATAACTCCTATTCTCTCTGAACTGGAGGTGATATAGTCCAGTGAAACTGACACCTAAATGGTTCCTGTTAATTTCAATGGAAGCCATTTTGAACCACAATACAGAAAAATGTAAGTTTTCATGATGTATATGTTTCATACTCAGTGTCATCTAGGCATGTAGCCCTTAGTATTACTGGAGGACAAGGCTGGAAATAACTGATAACTATGTAATATATATATATATATATATATATATATATATATACTAGCAGAAAGACCCGGCTTCGCCTGGGTATATTTAATCTATTTCATTTAATGTTTCTGTGTGTCGTTGCAGAGAGAAAGTCATCCTCCCTCCCATCCCTGCAGCTGACAGATGTTGATTTTTACCTTCAATTGTTCAATCTCCATTGGCTGCGGAGTGGGAGGGGTCATGGCCTGACTGAGTCGGGGGCGTGACATTGAAAGGGCAGGGTTTTAAGTCCTTCTTTTGATGGTGGCCAGAATTACAGGTCGATGCCATGGTAATTTATGAGGACACGCCATGGGTAACAGTGGAAGAAAACATTGCTTTGCACGGGTATATTTAATCAATTTCATTTAATGTTTCTGTATGTTGTTGCAGAAAGAAATCCAACCTCCCTCCCGCCCCTGCAGCTGACAGAAGTTGATTTTTACCTTCATTTTTTCAATCCCCGTTGGCTGCGGAGTGGGAGGGGGCGTGGCCTGACAGAGTCGGAGCGTGGTTTTGCGAGATCTGGGGCGGGGGTCAGAGTGGCATGAATTACAGGTCGATGACATGGTAATTTATGGGGACCCGCAATGGGTAGCAGTGGAAAAAAACATCTTTTATTAGTACTGAATGGTCGTAGTCTAAAATTAGTCAATTTCATCTACGATTTTTGTGTGTCATTGCAGAGAGAAATTCACCCTCCCACCCCTGCAGCTGATTTTTTTCAATCCCCGTTGCCTACGGAGTGGGAGGGGGCATGGCCTGGCAGAGTTGGGGGTGTGGATTATCAAGATGCTTCGAACGGTTGTAGTCTGAAATTAGTCTATTTCATCTAAAATTTTGTGTCATTGCAGAGAGAAATTCACCCTCCCACCCCTGCAGCTGACAGAAGTTTATTTTTCCCTTCATTTTTTCAATCCCTGTTGGCTGCGGAGTAGGAGGGGGCGTGACCTGACACAGTTGGGGGCGTGGCTTAACAAAGCGCTTCGCATAGGTGATTTAATCTATTTCATTTAATGTTTCTGTGTGTCGTTGCAGAATGGCTGCAGAGTGAGAGGGGGTGTGGTCTGACAGAGTTGGGGGCGTGACTTAGCAAGACGATTCGAACAGTTGTAGTCTATAATTAGTCTATTTTATCTAAAATTTTTGTGTGTCGTTGCAGAGAGAAATTCACCCTCCCACCCCTGCAGCAAACTGAAGTTTATTTTTACCTTTATTTTTTCAATCCCCGTTGGCTGCGGAGTGGGAGGGGGCGTAACCTGACAGAGTCGGGGGCGTGGATTAGCAAGACGCTTCACATGGGTGTATTTAATCTATTTCATTTAATGTTTCTGTGTGTCGTTGCAGAAAGAAAGTCAACCTCCCACCCATCCCTGCAGCTGACAGAAGTTGATTTTTACCTTTATTTTTTTAATCCCTGTTGGCTGCGGAGTGGGAGGGGGCGTGGCCTTACAGAGTTGGGGCGTGGCTTAGCAAAGCGCTTCGCATAGGTGCATTTAATCTATTTAATTTAATGTTTCTGTGTGTCGTTGCAGAATGGCTGCGGAGTGAGAGGGGGCGTGGCCTGACAGAGACGGGGCGTGGCTTAGCAAAAGGCTTCGAACGGTTGTAGTCTATAATTAGTCTATTTCATCTAAAATTTTTGTGTGTCGTTGCAGAGAGAAATTCACCCTCCCACCCCTGCAGCAAACAGAAGTTTATTTTTACCTTCATTTTTTCAATTCCCGTTGGCTGCGGAGTGGGAGGGGGCATGACCTGACAGAGTCGGGGGCGTGGATTAGCAAGACGCTTCGCATGGGTGGATTTAATCTATTTTATTTAATGTTTGTGTGTGTTGTTGCAGAAAGAAAGTCAACCTCCCACCCATCCCTGCAGCTGACAGAAGTTGATTTTTACCTTTATTTTTTCAATCTCTGTTGGCTGCGGAGTGAAAAGGGGGTGTGGCCTGACAGAGTTGGGGGTGTGGCTTAGTGAGACCTGGGGCGGGGGTTTTAAGTACTTCTTTTAGGGTGGCCTGAATTAAAGGTCAATACCATGCTTATTTATGAGCCCACGCAATAGGCAGCAGTGGAGGAAAACATCTTTTATTACTACTGAACTGTAGTAATAGAAAAAAACATAAGTTATATTTATGGTAACCGGAATACCTTTAACAGTGTCAGTAAATAGAAATGGATGAGATCCTCAGCTGCTGATAATTACCTGGTTGTTATGGAAACCTGCCCTCCCTGTGTGGCTTTGCAGAGAATGGCAGTTGGAGTTTAAAACCAAAGCTCCCAGTTGTAATGTTGGCTAATGGAGATCATATTTTGGTAATATCTCGGGAACGGTACGTCCTAGAGAGATGAGACCTGGTCTAAAACCTTCCCGGACACCTGATGTACCTGTGTGCCGAATTTGGTGAAAATCGGTCCAGTAGTTTGGTCGCGCATAGAGAACAGACAGACAGACAGACAGAAATTCATTTTTATATTATTAAGAGATATACAGTATATCTTAATGTTGCGCGAACATGTTCGGCCGAATATGGTATTAGGCCGAATATGGCGGCGCTCGTGACCACGCGGTGTTCGGCCGAACACTGCGTGTACTCGAGCGCCATGCTCGAGTCCCCATATTTGCTATTGGCATTACACTGATTGGATGGCCGGGAACGCGTCATCGGGTGGTATAAAGCACCCGGTGACATGTGACCAGCTCATACCGAGTCAGGGAGAGCTGCTGCAAGGAGGGACAGATAATGTAAGGAGAGAAGAACGCTAGGCAGCGATAGTATTTCTTTTGAAGGGACCCAAAAACCCTTTTAAGGGCTATTATATCTTGCTGCAATATATATATATATATATATATATATATATATATATATATATTTTTTTTTTAAGGGGTTAAAAATTGCACAAGATGGCCTGACATTAACACCACCTGCGCAGCTGGTGCATGGTGTATTACTCTCTGTATACTATATACCTGACATCCTTTGCTATTTTTTCTGCGGTTAATTACGATTTGGCTAGGCAGGGCTAGTAGTTCTGTTCAAAAGACACAAAAGTCCATTGTTATATCTGGCTGCATTTTTTAAATTTATTTTGGGGCAAAAAGAACGCCCATGTGCCTGACGATAATACCACGTGCACAGCGTGTGCATTAGAACAGTTTTGTAGTCTATATACCAAACATCCATTGCTATTTTTTCTACTGTTAATTAAGGCCACAGTGCCTCTTTTGCGTCTGCTATATAACATTTGCGTAAGGAGGCACATATACTGTAGGGATAGGATTTGGCTAGGCAGGGCTAGTAGTTCTGTTAAAAAAACACAAAAGTCCATTGTTATATCTGGCTACATTTTTTTATTTTATTTTGGGGGCAAAAAAAACGCAAGTGTGCCTGATGCTAATACCATGTGCACAGCGTGTGCATTAGAACCGTTCTGTAGTCTATATACTTGACATCCGTTGCTATTTTTTCTACCGTTAATTAAGGCCGCAGTACCTCTTTTGCATCTGCTGTATAACATTTGCGCAAGGAGGCACATGTAGTGTAGGGATAGGATTTGGCTAGGCAGGGCTAGTAGTTCTGTTCAAAAGACACAAAAGTCCATTGATACATCTGGCTGCATTTTTTGGGGGGTCAAAAAGAATGCAAGTGTGCCTGACGCTAATACCACGTGCACATCGTGTGCATTAGAACCGTTCTGTAGTCTATATACCTGACATCCGTTGCAATTTTTTCTACCGTTAATTAAGGCCGCAGTACCTCTTTTGCGTCTGCTGTATAACATTTGTACAAGGAGGCACATATACTGTAGGGATAGGATTTGGCTAGGCAGGGCTAGTAGTTCTGTTGAAAAGACACAAAAGTCCATTGTTATATCTGGCTGCATTTTGTTTAAATTTTGGGACAAAAAGAACGCAAGTGTGCCTGACGCTAATACCATGTGCACAGCGTGTGCATTAGAACCGTTCTGTAGTCTATATACTTGACATCCATTGCTATTTTTTCTACTGTTAATTACGTCTGCAGTACCTCTTTTGCATCTGCTGTATAACATTTGCGCAAGGAGGCACATATAGTGTAGGGATAGGATTTGGCTAGGCAGGGCTAGTAGTTCTGTTCAAAAGACACAAAAGTCCATTGTTATATCTGGCTGCATTTTTTGGGGGGGGTCAAAAAGAAAACAAGTGTGCCTGACGCTAATACCACGTGCACAGCATGTGCATTAGAACCGTTCTGTAGTCTATATACCTGACATCCGTTGCTATTTTTTCTACTGTTAATTACGTCCACAGTACCTATTTTGCGTCTGCTGTATAACATTTGTAAAAGGAGGCACATATAGTGTAGGGATAGGATTTGGCTAGGCAGGGCTAGTAGTTCTGTTCAAAAGACACAAAAATCCATTGTTATATCTGGCTGCATTTTTTTTAAATTTTGGGGCAAAAAGAACGCAAGTGTGCCTGACGCTAATAGCACGTGCACAGCATGTGCATTAGAACCGTTCTGTAGTCTATATACCTGACATCCGTTGCTATTTTTTCTGCTGTTAATTACATCCACAGTACCTATTTTGCGTCTGCTGTATAACATTTGTACAAGGAGGCACATATAGTGTAGGGATAGGATTTGGCTAGGCAGGGCTAGTAGTTCTGTTCAAAAGACACAAAAATCCATTGTTATATCTGGCTGCATTTTTTAAAAAATTTTGGGGCAAAAAGAACGCAAGTGTGCCTGACGCTAATACCACGTGCACAGCGTGTGCATTAGAACCATTCTGTAGTCTATATACCTGACATCCGTTGCTATTTTTTCTGCTGTTAATTACATCCACAGTACCTATTTTGCGTCTGCTGTATAACATTTGTACAAGGAGGCACATATAGTGTAGGGATAGGATTTGGCTAGGCAGGGCTAATAGTTCTGTTCAATAGACACAAAAGTCCATTGTTCTATCTGGCTGCATTTTTTTTAAATTTTGGGGCAAAAAGAACGCAAGTGTGCCTGACGCTAATACCACGTGCACAGCGTGTGCATTAGAACCGTTCTGTAGTCTATATACCTGACATCCGTTGCTATTTTTTCTGCCTTTAATTAAGGCCACAGTACCTATTTTGTGTCTGCTTTATAGCATTTGCGCAAGGAGGCACATATAGTGTAGAGATAGGATTTGGCTAGGCAGGGCTAGTAGTTCTGTTCAAAAGACACAAAAGTCCATTGTTATATCTGGCTGCATTTTTTTTTAAATTTTGGGGCAAAAAAGAACGCAAGTGTGCCTGACGCTAATACCACGTGCACAGCATGTGCAATAGAACCGTTCTGTAGTCTATATACTTGACATCCGTTGCTATTTTTTCTACTGTTAATTACGTCCACAGTACCTATTTTGCGTCTGCTGTATAACATTTGTACAAGGAGGCACATATAGTGTAGGGATAGGATTTGGCTAGGCAGGGCTAGTAGTTCTGTTCAAAAGACACAAAAGTCCATTGTTATATCTGGCTGCATTTTTGGGGGGGTCAAAATGAACACAAGTGTGCCTGACGCTAATACCACGTGCATAGCATGTGCATTAGAACCGTTCTGTAGTCTATATACCTGACATCCGTTTAGGTTAGGATTTGGCTAGGCAGGGCTAGTTGTTCTGTTCAAAAGACACAAAAGTCCATTTTATATCTGGCTGCATTTTTTTCTTTTTTGGGGGGGAAAAAAGAACGCAAGTGTGCCTGACGCTAATACCACGTGCACAGCGTGTGCATTAGAACCGTACTGTAGTCTGTATACCTGACATCCGTTTAGGTTAGGATTTGGCTAGGCAGGGCTAGTTGTTCTGTTCAAAAGACACAAAAGTCCATTGTAATATATGTCTGCAATATATTATTTTTGTGGTGGGTTAAAAATTACGCAAGGTTGCCTGACCTGAACACCACCTTTTCAGCGTGTGCTGTCTAACATTTGTGTATCCTAATTAACAGAAATCCGGTGTATTTTTTTCTGCAGCTATTGAAGGCGACATTACTAATGTCGCCATGATTAGAGGCAGAAAGAAACGCAATAAATGTCAGGTATATAGGAGAAACAAACATTGTACTGCACATGCTGCGCAGCTGGTGTTAAGATTAGGCAAACTTGAGCATATTTTGACCATCAACAATAACAATATTGCAGCCAGATATAACATAAGTCCTTAAAAGGAATTTTGGGTCTTTTCAACAGAACAACTAGCCCTGCCTAGCCAAATCCTATCCCTACACTATCTGTGCCTGATTGCACAAACGTTATACATTATATGAATAACGGCAGAAAAAAATACACTGGATGTTAGGTATTTAGGATACAGAAAGGTTATACTGCCCATGCAGCACAGGTATGTGACATTACCTGCGCTGCATCTGCTGCATATCGTTTGCCCATTCAGTGAAATTTTTCTGCTCATACACTAAAAAAAATCTGCGTAACTGTACTTTTGACGAACTTGCATATATACCATTTAGTATGCGCAAGGCGAGCAGTAAGGGACAGGGAAGTGGGCATGCTGCTGATGGTGTACGGTGGGCGCTTTGAAACAGTGTCTGCTGGCAGAGAACAAGAAACAAAGTCATCCAAAACTCCTAGCTTCATGTCTCAGTTTGGAGGGCGGCGCAAGACAGGTTCTTGTTAGGTCAACATGTCAGGAGGAGGACCAGAGTGAGGTTAATTTTTTATGTTAAAAAATTAGGGGTGAGAGCCTGCTGGTGAACCTCTTAAATATTTAAAGGTGAGGGCAGCCTAATAAGCAGTTTGATATGATGGAGGAAGAGGACGAGAAGAGGAAGGGGTTCATGGAAATACAGTGTATTCAATACACCTTAAAAGCCACATTTAGTAACATAGTAACATCTGTCCATCCAGTTCGGCCTGTTTTCCTACAAGTTGATCCAGAGGAAGGCAAAAAACCCCTGTGAGGTAGAAGCCAATTTTCCCCACTTTAGGGAACAAAATTCCTTCCCGACTCCAATCAGGCAATCGTAATTACTCCCTGGACCAACAACCCCTCTCTAGTAACTATAACCTGTAATATTATTACCCTCCAAAAATACATCCAGGCCCCTCTTGAACTCTTTTAGTGAACTTACCATCACCACCTCCTCAGGCAGAGAGTTCCACAGTCTCACTGCTCTTACCGTAAAGAATCCTCTTCTGTGTTTGTGTACAAACCTTCTTTCCTCCAGACGCAGAGGATGTCCCCTCATCACAGTCACAGTCCTGGGGATAAATAGATCATGGGAGAGATCTCTGTACTGACCTCTGATATATTTATACATAGTTATTAGATCTCCCCTCAGTCGTCTTTTGTGATACCCCACTAGTTACAGTGACCCAATCTGAGTATGTACCATTAATAGCCACCCTCTGTTTTCTATCACTGAGCCAGTTACTTACCCACATACAGACATTTTCTCCCAGACCAAGCATTCTCATTTTATATACTAATCTTTTATGTGGTACAGTGTCAAATGCTTTGGAGAAGTCCATATATACGACATCCATTGTTTCGCCACGGTCCAGTCTAGAACTTACCTCCTCATAGAAACTGGTTAAAATGGTTTGACATGACCGATCCCTCAGGAAGCCATGCTGATATGGAGTAATTTGCTTATTTTCATTGAGGTACTCCAAGGTAGAATCTCTTAGAAAACCTTCAAACAGTTTACCCACGACAGATGTTAAACTTACCGGCCTATAGTTCCCAGGCTCTGTTTTTGGACCCTTTTTGAATATTGGCACCACATTTGTTATGCGCCAATCCTGTGGAACACTCCCTGTTAGTATAGAGTCCTTAAATATTAGAAATAAGGGTCTGGCGATGACATTACTTAATTCTCTTAGGATACGGGGGTGTATGCCATCCGGTCCTGGCGATTTGTCTATTTTAATCTTTTTAAGACGCAGCTGTACTTCTTCCTGGGTCAGACAGGGCACTTTTAATGGGGAATTTACTTTTATATTCTGCATTTCATCTGACAGTTTATTTTCCTCAGTGAATACAGTGGAGAAAAATGTATTTAGTAGCTTTGCTTTCTCCTCATCGCTCTCTGCAACTTCCCCCTCATTATTCTGTAAGGGGCCGACACCTTCAGGTTTATACTTTTTACCATTTATATAATTAAATTAATTATTATAATTATAATTAATTAATTATATAATTAAAGAACATTTTAGGGTTAGTTTTACTCTCTTTGGCGATTAATCTCTCAGTCTCTAGTTTGGCTGTTTTTTTTTTTGTCTTTTACATATTCTATTTTTTTCCTTATAGTTTTTCAATGCTTCCTCGCTCCCCTCCTGTTTTAGTGATGTAAATGCTTTCTGTTTGTTATTTATTGCTTTCTTTACAGTTCTGTTTATCCACATTGTTTTTTTCTTGTTCCTTAACCTTTTATTACCATAAGGTATGTACCGCTCACAACTAGTTATTAGTATGTTTTTAAAAATATCCCATTTTGTGGCTGTATTTTTATTTTTGAGTACTTTGTCCCAGTTAGTTAGGCCTATGGCCTCTCTTAATTGGCTAAATTTTGCTTTTTTGAAGTTTGGTATTTTTGTTCCTCCCTGAAGAAACGCTCCTTTTAATGACAGTTGGAAGGTTATTATATTATGGTCACTATTTCCCAGGTGTCCCCCAAACCTGCACATCT
>ONZH01003305.1:0-39140 GCA_900303285.1 Rhinella marina
AATACCGGAATAAAACGCTTCAGTTTTGTCCCCATTCATTGTCAATGGGGAACAAAACTGAACTGAAGACAACGGAATGCTCCTGAAAGCATTTCGTTCTGTCTTTAGACCAGAGAATAAACCGCAGCATGCTCTCCGGTCCAGGCATCCGCACCAAAGACGGATCCGTCATGACCCCCAATGAAAGTCAATGGGGACGGATCCGTTTGGTGTGACACAATTGTGAACGGATCCGTCCTCCATTGACTTTCAATGAGTTCATGACGGATCCGTCACCTGCACACATACACACAATACACACATACAGACACTAGACATATACTTAAACATACACAGACAATATACACATACAAATACACATACATACTTACATGCTCCCCGGCAGGTCTCCAGAGCGCAGGAGGAACAGGACGGCGCGCACAGATGACGATTCCACCAGGCGCCCAGCAGAGGGCGCTGTGGGAATTGTCATCTGTGCGCGCCGTCCTGCCTGCCTCCGGCGCTCTGGAGACCTGCGGGAGCATGTAAGTATGTATGTGTATTTGTCTGTATATGTGTGTGTGTCTGTGTGTATGTATGTACTGTGTGACATCTGTGGGGCCGGAGCGCCGGTTCCGGCTCCACACATGTCCCTGCGGCAGTCCAGATCCGCTAGTGTGAAAGTAGCCTAAGGCAGAGTTAAGAGAGATCTACTGACATTCTTCCTGGACATTAAGGATGCTACCAGTGGAGGGGTGGTGGGAAGGGACAACAGTACTGATACTAGTGGGGGAGTGGTGGGAAGAGACAACAGTACTGATATTGGTGGGGGTGAGGGAACAACAGTACTATTGCTAGTGGTTGAGTGGTGAGAAGATACAAACCGCTCGTGGTGGAAATAGACAAAAATACTGATGCTAGAGGGAGGGGGGTGTTAAAGGACATCAATAATGTCGCTAGTGGATGAGTGGTCAGAAGAGACAACAATACTATCGCTAGTGGAAGGGACAACAATACTGTCGCTAGTGGTTGAGTGGTGGGAAGAGACAACAATACTGTCATTAGTGGGGGAGTGGTGGGAAGGGACAACAATACTGTCACTAGTGGGGGAGTGGTGGGAAGGGGATAACAATACTATCGCTAGTGGGGGAGTAGTGGGAAGGTGACAACAATACTGCCGCTAGAGGAGGGGAAAGGGACAATAATACTGTCGCTAGTGGTGGAGTGGTGGGAAGGGACAACAATACTGTCACTAGTGGGGGAGTGGTGGGAAGGGACAACAATACTGGTGGGAAGGGACAACAATACTGCCACTAGTGGTGGAGTGGTGGGAAGGGACAACAATACTGTTGCTAGTGGGGGAGTGGTGGAAAGGGACAACAATTACTGTTGCTAGTGGGGGAGTGGTGGGAAGGGACAACAATACTGTTGCTAGTAGGGGTGGGGGTGGGGAAGGGACAACTATACTGTCGCTAGGGGGAAGTGGTGGGAAGACACAACAATACCTGACGCTAGTGGGGGTGGGGGTGGGAAAGGAACAACAATATGTCGCTGGGGGGGAGTGGTGTGAAGGGACAACAATACTGTCACTAGGGGGGGAGTGGTGGGAAGGGACAACAATACTGTCGCTAGGGGGGGAGTGGTGGGAAGTTTCAACATACTGTTCACTGGTGGGGGTGGGGGTGGGAAAGGACAACATACTGGCCGCTAGTGGTGGAGTGGTGGGAAGGGACAACAATACTGCGCTAGTGGGGGAGTGGTGGGAAGGGACAACAATACTGCCGCTAGTGGTGGAGTGGTGGGAAGGGACAACAAGACTGCCGCTAGTGGTGGAGTGGTGGGAAGGGACAACAAGACTGCCGCTAGTGGGGGAGTGGTGGGAAGGGACAAAAATACTGCCGCTTGTGGGGAAGTGGTGGGAAGGGACAACAATACTGTTGCCACCGCCACGAACCCCATCCTAACCAACTCCAGGCGCCATGCCTCCCCTGCAGTCCGGCACCCTGCAACTCTAACCTTCAAACCCAACGTGCTTGATCCTTCTTTCCCCCACCATCTGCCATTGGCAGAGAGTCTGAAGACCCCAATATATATTAGATAATCATCTAATCCTGCTGAGTTTTGGACAACATTTAACCGGTATGTACGGCCACCTACAGCCTATAACGGAGCGGAAGAACGGAAAAGCTGAATGCTGATGTGAACTCAGCCTTAGATGACTGTACACAAAGTGTTAATATTTATCACAGTACATTTGAGAATGAATTGAAAATAATAGACCGTTCGGATGTGGTCATTCACGGAGGCAGGAGAAATACCTATACCTAGGCAGGAGGACTAGCTGTCGCTGCAGGTGTTCACTTCTGTGTGATACGTGTGTCTATGTATGAGCATATGGACAAACACGTGTGTGACTGTGAGAGAAATCGGAATGAGATTATTTTTCTTGTTCTGTCGCTCGGTTCCTTCCTCTAAGCTCAGAGCCCATAATGTTCCTAGATTGAATCATCAGGATTGCAGCCACGTCCCAGAGATGAAATCTTTGAAGTAAAGTAAGGTTTTGTAACCTACAATTTCCTGCTATTCGCAGCGTATTTGCATTATACGGAACAAAGAAAAGTGCTTGGTAACTTATGCAGAAGATAGTGGTAAAACACGATTATATTGGGATGTGAGCCGGCATTTTCCAAGGGAAATTTCCAATCTGGTTATGAGAATTCCATTCTGATAAGCAAACATCAAAGGGTTGTGGACCGCACTGTCTGTAAGGAGTAAACGAAGTGGGTGCCAGCGGCTGTGGACACGGTCCAGAATCCAAAATGATAAATAATAAAAATTCCATGGCACTCCAAAGGTAGTGAATTAAAGGTGTTTATTCACCTGATTGCAACGTTTCAGTCCTCTCAATGTCCGAAGTCCCATTGAGAGGACTGAAACGTCGCAATCAGGTGAATAAACACCTTTAATACACTACCTTTGGAGTGCCGTGGAATTTTTGTTATCTATCTATCTATCTATCTATCTATCTATCTATCTATCTATCTATTTCCTGTCTCTACACATATCTCTACCTATCGTCATTATCTATCATTATCTTATCTATAAAAAAGAAATTCCACAGCACCACCAGGAGCTTAAAAAGGATAGTGATTTATTTCACCAGAGTGACGTTTCAGTCCTCTTACTGGGACTTTTCTCAAGCAGGGTCACAAGAGAGGCAGCCTAGCATGAAGTCAGCCATGTGTGCCAGAGTCCCAACAGACAAGGCTTCGCTCTCCTCACCAGGAGAATGACCCTCAATCTCCTCCTCCTCGTCCTCTTCCTCCTCTTCAGCCTATCCACGCCGAAGAGATGGTGCAAATCTGCTCTGGGTACTACCCTGTGTAGCGGTGGCAACCATCTCCTGCTCCTCCTCCAATTCGCGCTGAGAAGACGAACCGAGGGTGGTCTGGCTATCGCCCTGTGTCGGGTCTTCCCCCATTTCCCCCTCCTCCACACGCAAAGCGTCCACCTTTATTGTGAGCAGTGAGCTTTTTAGCAGACACAGAAGTGGGGTGGTTACTCTGATAATTGCATTATCGCCGCTCACCATCTGTGTAGATTTATCAAAGTTGCGTAAAACCTCACAGAGGTCAGACATCAATGCCCACTCATCGCTTCTGAAGAGCAGACGCTGACTGGAAAGGAGCCGACCATGTTGCAGCTGGTATTCCACTACTGCCCTCTGCTGCTCACAAAGCCTGGCCAACATGTGGAAGGTGGAGTTCCAGCGCGTGCTCAGGTCGCACAGAAGTCGGTGAGCTGGCAAGCGAAGGTGCTACTGCAGCGTTGCCAGGCCGGCTGAAGCTGTAGCTGACTTCCTGAAATGGGCACACAGGCGACGCACCTTCAGCAGTAGCTGAGGCAAATGGGGGTAGGTTTTCAGAAACTGCTGCACCACTAAGTTGAAGACATGGGCCAGGCATGGCATGTGTGGGAGGTTGCCCAGCTTCAAAGCCGCCACCAAGTTGCGGCCGTTATCAGACACTACCATGTCTGGCTGTAGGTTGAGTGGGGAGAGCCACAGTGCAGCGTCAGGTCACAGTGTGCGCCGGCCAGGAAAGAGAGCGTGTGCGCCGGACCGGAGGGCAGCCGCAGCGCAGGACAGGTAAGAAAGGTTTTTTATTTTAATCTTATGTGGCTGGGTGGGCTGATCTGAGGTCTGATGGGGGTCCCTATATACGAGTGAGCGCTTTCATAATGGAAGCGCTCACTTGTATTCGCCTGATAGTGTTAAGGTCATCCTTGCTGGGCCCCCTGAGTCACTGGGCCCGGAGCCGTCCCCCCCCCCCGATAGCTACGCCTCTGGTATATGTGCAGATTTTACAGTAGTGCAGATTTTTATGAAGTGTCTGATCAGAAAAATTGAACAGAATGTCAAATGTGTAGAAACAATGACAACTGATGTCAGCTATATAGACATCTGAGAGGCTATAATGCACAAGCTGTGCATGTACTAGTAGTGTCAGGCACACTTGCATTCTTTTTTCCCCAAATTTGCCCCCAAATTAAAAAAATAAAAATAGAACAATGGACTTCGGTGTCTTTTGAACAGAACTAGTCCTGCCTATACAAATCCTATCCCTACAGAAGTCCCTCCTTGCGCAAGTAATACAGCAGACGCAAATTAGGAACTGCGGCCTAAGTTAACGGCAGAAACAATGACAACTGATGTCAGCTATATAGACAACTGAGAGGCTATAATGCACAAGCTGTGCACGTACTAGTAGTGTCAGGCACACTTGCGTTCTTTTTTTCCCCAAATTTGCCCCCAAATTAACACAAAAAATAAATAAATAATAGAACAATGGACTTATGTGTCTTTTGAACAGAACCAGCCCTGCCTATCCTAATCCTATCCCTACAGAAGTCCCTCCTTGCGCAAGTAATACAGCAGATGCAAATGAGGAACTGCGGCCTAAATTAACAGCAGAAACAATGACAACTGATGTCAGCTATATAGACAACTGAGAGGCTATAATGCACAAGCTGTGCACGTACTAGTAGTGTCAGGCACACTTGCGTTCTTTTTTCCCCAAATTTGCCCCCAAATTAACACCAAAAAAAAAATAGAACAATGGACTTTGGTGTCTTTTGAACAGAACTAGCCCTGCCTATCCAAATCCTATCCCTACAGAAGTCCCTCCTTGCGCAAAAGTTATACAGCAAGACGCAAAACAGGTACTGCAGACTTAACAGTAGATATAATAGCAAAGGATGTCAGCTATATAGTTTACAGAGAGTATCAGACAGCATGCAGCATATGCACTGGTGGCGTTAATGGCAAGCCAAGCGCTATTTATAACACCCTCAAAAAATAAAAAAATATATATTGCAGCAATATAGAATAGCCCTTAAAAGGGCTTTTGGGTCTTTGGAATAAAAATTCTATCCCTGCCTAGTCAGTAAGTGCATGGTCAAACCCATAGCAACCAATCAGATTCCACCTTTCATTTTACAAAGGAGCTCTGAAAACAGAAAGGAGGAATCTGATTGGTTGCTATGGGCAACTAAGACAGTTCTACTTTACCCCAGTTTTTATAAATCTCCCCCACAGTCCCCACAGTGTTAGAAATCACTTCTAGAGAAACTGTTTGAAGAAGATTGCATTTGCAAGCCAGTCTTTGAGTTGACGTATTAATATGAACAGATCTCACATGTGAATGGTGTCCTCTGCCCCTCACAAAGAAGGCCTACTGCAGAGGAACCTGCGTTTAGCTCAAAGTCTCCTCGTATGAACCAAATCTAAGAACGGCAGGGACAGGGACCACACTAATTTGGTTTATGTCACATGCTTTTTGTATTATATGACTTTCCTGTATTGCCGAGCGCTTCAACTTTGATTTTATTTTTTAATTGGCACTCCTCCTTAACCACTTCCAGTCTGCCCATTGACTATAAACGTCCTAGTAGTGGATCTCTATCTCTGAATGGACGTTTTAAAACGTCCTTGAGCTTTGCCCCCTGTGTGCAGGACCTGTACATAGAAGCTCCATGACTCGCTGCCTCCTGACTGCCAAGAACATGGAGCTTTAACCTGAGACCTTTTTTCCTGGTCTCCAGGCTTTTGATCACTCTGACAAGCTGTCAAAGCAATCACAAATGCTTGTACTATCTCCCTCTCATTACTGCCGGTCACAGAGCAGTTTACAACCACATATGGGGTGTTTCTGCAAACTTCAGAATCAGGAAAATAAATATTCAGGTTTGATTTGCAGTTTACCCTTGGTAAATGGCCGAGATGGGAAGTGGTTAAAAAAGGTTGCAGACCCCTGTCCTAGAGACTCATTTGCATATATTAAAACATTATTTTTCTCAGCAATGCGGGCACATATGAACATGGGACCAACACAGATGCCTTCAGCTGCCAAGTGCACATGTAACAGGTCATCCAGTGTCATAGGTACAAATCTGCTGACAGGTGCCCTTCAAGTGTTTTGTGTTACTATAAATTTATATACATTGTTATGCTTTTTTTTTCTTCTTTGAACTGCATGACCTTGGCATCAGGACAGATGCCGGACAAGGCCCTCTCTCCCTGTTAATATTTTCTTGTATTTTTATATTAGGCATGTGTACAGTGCAATGGAATTAATGGTGCTTTCAAATAAATAATAACTATAATTTTCTGTTAAAAAAACAACAAATTTCAATGGAAGGCAAAGCAGACAGATGGTATCACCTCTCACAGAAGTCAACAAATCAATTTTATCCTAAAATAGGGGGCTGCACGTGTTACAATGTGAAAGTAAGAAGCCCGGGAACATGACATCACCCATAATGCTGTACAGCCAGCAAATCCGCAGATGTCCTCTGAGCTGAGCATAGGGAGAGTGCCAAGTGTTCATGGGCTAGGGACAGTGTTGCTGAAAATGATTCATAGAAGAATATTGAAGAGGGAAAGTGCAGGGAGACTGCAGGGAGAGTGCAGGGGGAGTTCTGGGAGACTACAGGAAGACATATGCTGCGTCCGTTTTATTTATTTATTTTTGGCCATAAATGTAATTCAATAACAATAAAATGGAAGACTTTATTATTCCACTGCCAGGGTGCCAACATATACCATACAGTCTGCAGACCTTAGGGGGGCAAGGTGTTAATGATGACGAACCTCGTCTTTTGCTGGCTTTACTTCCAAATCATCCTTCAAAGTCTCCATGTTGTAGAAAAGTCAGCAAGATACAGAGAGAGGAGGAGGATGTTTCTGATGACATATTCTCATCCATATTAGATGATGTGGAAAAGGAGGAAAAGCAGATGGCAGAAGAAGGGCTTCCACCTATAGGGCAGGAGAGCGCTGGGGTTGGAGAAGTGGGTATGCCAGAGCTGATTAATATTCAATGTTTTCTGTCAAATAACCTGCAGGAGATTGCATGTCAGAATGGCAATAATATGCATATTGTCCCCCCACCCCATACCAGCAACAGCCCCTGTTTAAAGAGGTGCCGCGCATCCGTTAACAATGAAGGAGGACTGTACAGTGTAGTGTTCACTATCAAATGAAAGGCAGCTGCCTTTGGCCACGTGGTTCTTCACTGCAGCACGGCCGCTCTGTGTGGCCCTACCATAAGTTAGAGTGGCCTGGGTATGCCTGATTTATAGTGATTCATGACAAATTAATTTGTAACCAATCGAATTTCTTGACTAACTTCGGCAAAGTATTCAGACAGTATTCACAATAGGAATGCCTCAGCTCCCTCTCACAGTAGTCACAGCAGGAATTATCTTACAGCTTCTCCTTTCACAAGGTGGTCAAAACTGGACTCTGCCAAGCCACTCACATAGTAATCACCATCAGACTCCACTGCAGCCTCTTCCCACCTATAGTAGTCACATCAGAACTTCCTCACAGCCTTTACCCTCACATAGTAGTCACGGCAGGCCTCTTCCCACAATGGTCACAGCAGGACTCCCCCAGCTGCCTCTCACAGTAGTCACAGCAGGATTCCCCCAGCCCTCTCTCATAGTAGTCACAGGAGGATCCCCCCAGCCCCTTCTCACAGTAGTCACAGGAGGATCCCCCCAGCCCCCTCTCACAGTAGTCATAGGAGGACTCCCCCAGCCCCCTCTCACAGTAGTCACAGGAGGACTCCCCCAGCCCCTCTCACAGTAGTCACAGGAGGACTCCCCCAGCCCCCTCTCACAGTAGTCACAGGAGGACTCCCCCAGCCTCTTTTCACAGTAGTCAGAGGAGGACTCCCCCAGCCACCTCTCACAGTAGTCACAGGAGGACTCCCCCAGCCTCTTTTCACAGTAGTCACAGGAAGACTCGCCCAACCCCCTCTCACAGTATTCACAGGAGGACTCCCCCAGCGCCCTCTCACAGTAGTTACAGTATGACTTCCCTTATAGCCTCTCCTCTCACAAGGTGGTCAAAGCAGGACTCTGCCAGCCCACTCTCGCAGTAATCATAGCAGCACTCCATTGCAGTCTGTCCCCACCTACACTAGACACAGTATGACGCCTCCACATTGTTTACCCTCACAGACTAATCATAGTAGGACTCCCTGTGAGATGTTACCCTCACACAGTAGTCACAGCAGGCCTCTCCCCGCAATGATCACAGCAGGACTCCCCCAGCCGCTTCACACAGTAGTCACAGCAGGACTGCCCCATAGCCTTTATGATATTTCATACTTTAGTCATGACAACTTATGGGTCACAACACAACCCCATTCCCTTTCAATAGTTGTGTTTTGAACTATGGCTGCCCACCATGTGATGCGGGCAAAGTCCCCGTGCAGAGTCCAGTGTCTCATGGGCATTGAACAAAAGAACGCTGAAATGGCAAAGAGAGGCAAATGTCCACTAAAGAGCCTTGGAATTCGGTGACTATTTGCACCTATAGCGAGTGCCCCTCTGCTCAGTGCCCTCTTTCTACCCAACTATAGACACTTCTCGTCCCCCACTCCTCTTACTTAGCAGGGGGCGACACTGAGCAGATGCAAGTTTTGTGAACAACCAGTGACAGTACAATTTGTTTAGTGCTTGGGTCTCCATTCCTCCTTCAAGACCTCCTAGATGAACCACAGGCATAATTTTTGGGTTGGTTGCTGATCTGCTCATTGTCGCCAAGTAAGAGGATTGGGGGGAAGGGAAGTGACAACTGCTCTGAGCACATTTTTGACTCAATAATGTGGTTGTGAAATTATAAAGCTAAGTTGAAAAGTGGATTTAAAGACTGGAGATGAAAAGCCATATATTACTGCAAGGTTTTACTAAAGTAAAGTAAATTATTGTATTTAATCATATTAAATTCATATATTTCAACAGGAGGCTCAGCTCCATCTGCCCTCTGTGCAATGAAGAGACAAATGAGCCTATCACTATCTCCTGTGGACACACCTTCTGCTGGAGCTGCTACCATGAATATCGCGCTTCATTAGGGAAATATGGATATAGTTGTCCGCCATGTATCAACCAACAACCCGATGAGGTCAGAGCTATTTTGAGCAGGCATTGTAAATTAACCTTTTTAATGTGACCACCTCATTTTTATTTTAGATGAGTGGTCCTCTCAAAGTAGAAGAAAGTAAGAGTGACACCTACAGTGGAACTAACCCCCCCCACACACAATTCTGCTAAAGTTTAATGGGTTTTGTTTTTAATGCCATTCCCTAAATAGTAAAACCGACCAGTTTCCTTCATTCTCTGGGTCAGTACAATTACATTGATACCACAGTTATACAATTTTTCTTGTGTTTTAATACGAACAAAAAATTAAAAACTTTGAAAAATGTATTTCTTGTCTTTACATCAACATATTCTGACCCTGAGAACTTTTTTTTAATAGTTAATAGTTATTTAATAGTTATATCTACGGGGCTTATTTTTTGCACCATAATATGTTTTTTTAATGACAATACATTCCTTTTACAACAGAGGAGGTCGGACACTGAATTTAATCAGTTTCTATGAGGAGGTAAGTTCTACACTTGACCACGGCGAATCAATGGATGTCGTATATCTGGACTTCTCCAAAGCATTTGACACGGTACCACATAAAAGGTTAGTATATAAAATGAGAATGCTTGGACTGGGAGAAAATGTCTGTATGTGGGTAAGTAACTGGCTCAGTGCTAGAAAACAGAGGGTGGTTATTAACGGCACATACTCAGATTGGGTCACTGTCACTAGTGGGGTACCACAGGGGTCAGTATTGGGCCCTATTCTCTTCAATATATTCATTAATGATCTTGTAGAAGGCTTGCACAATAAGATTTTTGCAGACGACATTAGACTAAAGTAATTAACACAGAAGAGGACAGTACACTGCTACAGATGGATTTGGATAGACTGGAGGCTTGGGCAGAGAAGTGACAGATGAGGTTTAACACTGACAAATGTAAGGTTATGCATATGGGAAGGAATAATGCAAGTCACCAGTACATACTGAAAGGTATAATATTGGGTAACTCTGACATGGAAAAGGACCTAGGAATTTTAGTAAACAGCAAACTAAGCTATAGAAACCAGTGTCAGACAGCTGCTGCCAAGGCCAATGAAATAATGGGTTGCATCAAAAGAGGCATAGATGCCGGTGATGAGAACATAGTCCTGACACTTTACAAATCACTAGTCAGACCACACATGGAGTACTGTGTACTGTTCTGGGCTCCTGTGAACAAGGCAGACATAGCAGAGCTGGAGAGGGTTCAGAGGAGGGCAACTAAAGTCATAACTGGAATGGGTGGACTACAGTACCCAGAAAGATTATCAAAATTAGGGTTATTCACTTTAGAAAAAAGACGACTGAGGGGAGATCTAATAACTATGTATAAATATATCAGAGGTCAGTACAGAGATCTCTCCCATCATCTATTTATCCCGAGGACTGTGACTGTGACGAGGGGACATCCTCTGCGTCTGGAGGAAAGAAGGTTTGTACACAAACATAGAAGAGGATTCTTTACGGTAAGAGCAGTGAGACTATGGAACTCTCTGCCTGTGGAGGTGGTGATGGTAAGTTCACTAAAAGAGTTCAAGAGGGGCCTGGATGTATTTCTAGAGGGTAATAATATTATAGGTTATAGTTACTAGAGAGGGGTCGTTGATCCAGGGAGTAATTCTGATTGCCTGATTGGAGTCGGCAAGGAATTTTTTCTCTTAAAGTGGGGTTTTTTTTGCCTTCCTCTGGATCAACTTGTAGGAAAACAGGCCGAACTGGATGGATGGATGTCTTTTTTCGGCCTTTTAAACTATGTTACTATGTTACCTAAAGGTGGCACTAAAATAGACAGCTTTCTTCTTGTTGGAGGAGAGCTCTTTCATTCCTTTTGCATGTACATTTCTGTTTTATTCTTCCTTTTTGTAGCCAAAAAGTTATCAAAACTAACATCCTCTTTATTTCTTTAGCCCCTGCAGCTAGTAAGTGTTGATGAGAATGGCCTGCTGGTTCTACAAGAGAGGGTCCTGTATAGATGTTTCCTGAGTCGGAGGATTGAAGAATACCCCGTCTACTTGATAAGTGTGATTGGAGAGAGGCGAACAGGAAAATCCTTCCTAATGAATTACCTTATAAAGGCCCTTCAAAGCCAGGTGAGAGGACATTAGATCTAGTGTCAATTTCTGCACAAAGATATCTACAGGGGGAACAGAAATCACAGTTGCCACATAAGAAGATGCCCATATTATGAATGGCACATGGTAGACTTTGGCACGGTTAGAGATTTTGCATTCCCAGGAGCTTCAACCTAAGCCTCTGCTACTGAGAAATAACAAGCATTGTTAGGCATTGAATATTGTTTGTTACTCAAAGGACATTTTTGGAATAGTACAAAATATGTACTCTAAAAATTTGGATGCTCCTACAGTCGCTATTGCTCTCTTTTGCTCTCCAGCAACTCTGCCAGTTCGGTGGATGAAAAGGAAGCTGCTCTCCAGCTTGCTCCTCTCCATTATTTACCAGGCACAGCTAGTACTGCTTGGTGGTAGTGGTTCCCACTGTAATTGGAGGTCAGTACCATTCTCTTCTGGTGAGCCGCAATACCAGGCCGAGCCATTACAAATCCAACCCCACTGATCTGTTATTGATGGCCTTTAACCTATCCATCCAAATAAAATAGTCCACGGTACATGAGGCTTTGGAAACTGTAGAATCAATACTTATTAAAGGGGTGTCCACTTTGACAATCCCTTTTTGCTGCTGCTTATGGGATGGCCCTACTGTAGCAGGCCGCTGGGGGAGTACTGGGAGGGGGATAGGAGTGGTAGTGGTGGCTATAATGGGTGCAGTGGTTGCTCACGGTGGCTGTCCTGGCTGTCTCTGGGGCCATGCAGTAAATGTAGGGGTGCAACCCTTCTTCCCCTCGGGGAACACCCTAGTATTGGGGGGGTGCTCTTGATGAGTGTCTAATATGGTGGATGGCAGGAGAACTGGTGCAGGTCAGGTGTATAATGGAGGCAATGATGATGATCAGGCCTCTTGGTTGTCATATATAAAGTATCTTTTACTAAGTTGATGATGGGAGTAGTACAGATAGAAACAAGTACAAGTACAAGTAGTACAGATAGAAACAAAGGCACAGATATACAGGGTAGTATATTCCAAATTATGTTGAATAGACAAAGGAAATGATGGTGGTAGTAGTGTCTCTTTTTCTCTAAATACTGATTATTGGATTGCAGAAATGCTGCCTGGCCTGACCTACTTTAAGGGTCCATTCACATATCCGTAAGTGTTTTGCAGTCCGCACATGGCCGGCCCTATGATAGAAATGCCTATTCTTGTCCGCAGGAATAGGACATGCTCTATCTTTTTTGCAGGGCCGCGGAACGGAACTACGGATGCGGACAGCACACGGTGGAATGGATGTGGACTCAGAACTACGGACGTGTGAATGGACCCTTACTCTCTCATCATCTCACATAGTAGTTTCAGTAGCTTCAGTCAGTCCTTGACTCTGCTTCAGCATGCTAGCTGACTAGGTCCAGACCTCAGCTCTCATCAGCAGGTCTCATTGTCTCGAAAGAGAACCTGTCACCACCATAACAGCCCCCAACCACTCGTACGTTACAGGTCTGGATTAAGTAATCAAAAACATCCATGGGGGCTTGATGAAGAGAGCTGTAAGGTACTTTAAGAAGTTGGGGGCCATTACGGTGGTGATAGCAGGTTCCCTTTAATGCTCCTTGCTGCACATACAATCACTTGAGGTGCCAAAGACACGTACTTATTTGGGTCCTGCTCCATGCCTCTGACAGTTCAAGGCACTTCTGCTTACCATGTGGCTTAGCCACACACTGACTCACTTTCTTTTTTATAACCTCTTATGTCTATGGTATTACAGAGACATATAGTGAGGGAGAGATAATATTGCAGGCATACATTCAATTCATTTGATTACATACAGATAAATCGGAAAATAGAGAACGTACAGTCACATTGGTAAGGAGAATGAATGCTTATCCCCCTTACATACTTCCATAACTATGTTGTAGTGAATTATATGCTTGGATCATGTTGGATAATGGATTGTATGGTGACATAAATATACAGTACATATTGATTCAAAGAAAATACATCCGTGTATTCTTATTTTTCTTTATAGGAGACAGCTAAGAAATTTGATCTGGGGGCAGAAGATGAGATACTGAAGGGCTTTTCTTGGAAGCCTGGACCAGACAAAGTTACTTATGGTATTTGGATATGGAGTAAACCTTTCATCTTGGAGCAAAATGGGCAGAAGGTATATGATGTGCTTTGTTCTGCATATGGTCAGCTACTCCTGTTCTTAGATCATGCCAATGTGTGCAGAAGCTTCTAGATCATGGATCAGCAACCTCTGGCCCTCCAGCTGTCTAAAACTACTACAACTCCCAGAATCCTCCTTTCACTTCTGTGGGAGTTACAAGAACAGCCAAGAAATTGTGCATGCTGGGAGTTGTAGTTTCACAGCAGCTGGAGTCCTGAAGGTTGCTGATCCCTGTTCTAGACTGTGCAGAGTTGTGGTGTGCAACCACAACTTTGAATGGAGCATATGACTGGGGAAGAGGATAAAAGAAGTCTATAAACATTTGCAATAAATGTTGTTTCCAGGTCTGGCCCTGGATGGATTACAATTTGATCAAAGTTGATTGAATAAAACATAACTATTTGGCAGTGCAGGGAATGTTGGTTTTTTTCTTAACATGATAATGACCATCCATGGTTCTTGGCTTGAATCCTATACCATTGTAATTGTATGGCGCCAGTTTAAACCTTGTTCAATCAGGTTGGGCTCCTATTGACAGATACAGATGAGATGCCGAGGAGAAGTCAGCTAGTAACCACTTTGGTCTTCACTACTGCCGTTTATACAGCGCTGAGTGAGCTCCGTGCAATGAATAAAAGCAGCAGCACTGCCACTGCCTCTGTTGTGCACAGCAGTCATGTGATCACTAGGTCCACCCCGGTATGGCAAGGTTGCTGGGTCTTACCAGAGACTAATATCACTACTGGGTGCTGTGCTTACCTGTAACTAGGACTCAAAGGGAAGCCCCAGTTACAGTAAAAAAAAATGTAAAGAGTGAGTCCCTCAGACGTCTTTTATGACAGCAAGGGATGCATAATATGTTAAAAATATATTTAAAAAAAAATAAAAAAAATGTAAATGTTACAACCGTAGATAGGGAAACACAAACGGTGAGCCCTAATTGGAACCCAACCTGCTGTCCATGCCTACTTGCAGAGCAAGCCCTAAGCGGCAAGTCCTCAACTGGTCGATGGTCCCTTTGCTGATTAAGTGCATGGAGCAAGTCCAAGCACCTGCGCTAAAAAGTGCAGGGACCTGTTTACACATCTGAAACTCAAACAGACAAACACACAGCGAAGGGTTGTACACAAATGAGTCAAAGCCAGGAGGACAATATGCTACCAAATCACAGGACGGAGGGTAGACAAAAATAGCCAAGCCAAAGGTGAAAACCAGATGGGATCAAGGTACAAATACAAAGCAACAATTGATGACATGGACAGGAGCAAGGGTGGTCGTAACCATGGAAAGGAGCAGTTAATAATGTGATGGAAAAATGACTCTAGCCAGTAAAGGAGGCAATATGGACAATCACATGGACAATCACAATACATTAGTAAGTGCCTTGTATTCATTTTCTCTACATGGTAAATGCTATTTGCTGAAGTGACACAACCCCTTTAAGCAGGGTACGGACACGGACACGGTCACGTGATTAAAACACTGTTTTTTTTTGTTCACTTGAGGCTCCATTCCAAAGTTTATGATTGTTTTTCTTAATATGCAAATTAGGCCTTTGGTGCAATGAGGGCATCACCATTGCTCTTGTTGCACCCAAGCTCCTTTTTGTGGCCAGCTTCTACCTGGCTGCTTTGATTGACATGTCCAGGCAGTGGAAAAGCAACCAAGGCGGGGCTGGTCACAGAAATGAGTGGAGCTTGGGTGCAATAAGATCATGGGTAATGTCATCATTGCACCAAACTCTTCATTTGCATATTAATATAAAAAATCATAACAAGATTAACAAAAGAAAAACAGCGCTTTAATCAGGTGAACCACGTATGTGTCTATGCAAACAGCTGGATAGAGAGGTCACTGGTGACAGATTCCTTTACTATTGCTGTCTTTGCATTAAAGAGCTTGAAAGGGGAGAGAGAAAAAATGGAAAAAAAAATAGAAAAAAGACAGACAATATTAAATATTTAAAAACGACTAAAACAAAAAAAGAGAAACCATTCTAATACTTCATTGTAAAATGTAGATGAAAAAAACAACATTTCTGTACACCTTGCCTCTAATAAAATTAAAAAAAGAAAGAAAACAATTCTCTAAAAAACATATATGTGTCGCACAGAAAAAAAAAAAAGGAGCAAAAATTTGGTAGCCCAAGGAAAAAAACTGGCACGTGGGCAAAATTTATTAAAAGTGTCAAGTAATTTAAAGAGGTTATCGGGAAATAATATTGGTGGCCTTATCCACAGGATCCCATTGTTGGGGGTCAGAGTGTCTGCACCCCCGCTGATCACCCGTTTCGGGAAACTGCGGCACTCACCAGAGCTCTAGTGAGCACGGCAGTCTCCTGGGAGCTTACCAAGCACAGCACCGTATAGTGGCTGTGCTTGGTATTACAGCTCAGCCCCATTGAGCTGCAACTAGACCATGTGACCGATGTACAGTGATATCACATGGCCAATCGGATCTTTCTCAGTAGTGTCGAGTGGAGCTATGAAAACTTCTATTCGGCTGCTTTGTCGAAATTCTCTTTGTGACAAATTACTTTGTCATGAAGTGCATTTCTTTGAAAGTAGCGGGCGTTATGATGGGGAACAGCAATTGCGCTGCCACCTGTCATTGTACCCTTCAGATGATTCATCGCTGATCGTGGCATCTGATGTAAAAATGGCGGCCTTTCAGGGGTTAAAAAACAAAATACCTTATCCATTTGAGTGTGAAGAGGCTGCGGCGGTCATCTTGATTGAAGATCCCACGTGAAATCTTGCGCGGTTCGTGATGTCATCATGCTGGCCAGCGTGGTGATGTCATACGTCACCATGCGCTAAATTTCACGTGGGATCTTCAATCAAGATGGCCATGGCGGCCTCTTCACATTCAAATGAGTGAGGTGTTTTTTTTTTACTTCATTTCAGGGAAAATTGATTTGTTACCACAAAGCATAAGGACATTCAGCTTCAAATTTTCCCTGAAATTCGGATCGAAGTCCACTTTGGAAAATTCGATTCGCTCAACCCTATTCCTGAGGATAGGTCATCAACAGTAATTCCCGGATAACCTCAAAAGCAGCTTGGTCATTAAGGGGCTGAGACATTATGGTCATTCAAGCTTAAACAGCGCCTTCTCTATCCTTATCCCTGCAGGTCGCTGTATTTCTGCTGGACACGGAAGGCTCCATGGATATGGAAGGTGATAGAAAGACCAGCATAAAGATGTGCATGTTAACCATGCTCCTCAGCTCACACCTTGTAAGTAGCCTTTATTATCCTAATGCACCCATCATTAAAGTGAATGTGTCATTTGGACCACCCCATTTCTACATGAAGACCCACCAGTAGTCCAGTGGTATCCCCATGTGAGCTGCAGGTAGCCACATATTCCACTACAGGTGAAACGTGGCACCCTTTAGAATGGAGGAGTTGCCATTTGATACATGGTCTTGTGAAGTCTTACGAGCAGAGGTTTGCTCTATGCGTTGACTCTTTTCTCTGACTATTAGAAGGAAGTCAATCATGGAACACTGTCCTCTATGGAGCCCATATGGCCTATTAGAGCAATATAGGGATCAACAACCTTCAGCACTCTCAGAATTGAACGGAGCAGGCTGGGAGTTGTAGTTTAACAACCCCTGGAGTGGCAACAGGGGTGCACCACCAATGAGGCCAGGTGAGGCGATTGCCTCAGGCAGCACCAGGTAGGGACAAGAGTGGGGCAGCGGAAGGTCATGGGTAATGAGCGCTTTCATTCTGGCAAAGGGGCTAGGTAAGAAAATGGCATGGGGGGAACCTTTTCAGTTTTCACCTCAGGCAGCAGAAAGACTTGGTGGCATAGGTTGCTCACTCCTGGTCTAATAGGACAGAGCTTCTAAAAAGGTATCACTGGACAGGTGATAATTTAGGGGATGGACAGCAAAACCAGCAGCCCCCAAATAACCCAACGTGTCTTTCACCGTTTCAGGTGTACAATGTGAATTCCGGCATAAAAGAAACCGACATTGACTATCTTGAGGTGAGAAAGCTATGCCGTTAATGTCACTGATTTCCACTTTTTGGACGTTACTTACATTTATGGTAATATGGTAATTTTTGTTGTTTTCCAGATTTATTGTCATGGAATCGGCAGTGATAAACTCTACAATTTAAAGGTATAGCATGTGATTATGGTAAATTACAAGTTTGCACTGATTTATGTAGATCTGGGAAAATGCATTTCCTAATGCATATGAAGGCCTTAATAAAAATCTGCATATCATCTCAAAAATGTTCGTAACTGTATAGGTGTGCAAAGCTGTGCCTGGTAACGGGCACCAAAGATATTATCAGTATGGGCCCCCCATCATGCTACCAGCCTGGTCAGATGGGCCTGATGTTCCTTTGTCCCTCTATATCTTTTCTATGACCCTTGTGCAGGTTCTCGCCATCTGGCAGCAAAGGTATGGGATAATCCAAATGTTGCTTATCATGCTTGATCTCTTATAGCAGACAGAGCATTAGTGGAGGGCTGATGCTGAAGCCAGTTGCCTTACAGCCAGACAGCTCGGAGATTTATGAGAAAGAGGGGATAAAAGCTCCCTGTCACAAAAAAAAAAGCCACAAACAGGAGCAGGTAGATCCACGGCGCAAGGAACCAGTCGTAGGTAAGTAAGAACTTGATTCTTTTATTTATAGCAAATGGTACAACGCGTTTCGGAGTAAAAACCCCTTCATCAGGTACAGAATAAGATGCTATATGTTTACACATACACAAAGCACCTATAAATATTCAAAAAAAATGCCCAAAAACAGGGGTGAATGGGAGGGGATAGGGGTGGGGCAGGACTCATTAGCATATTTAAATAAATAAATAAATAGATGTTATTGCAGCAGTACTCAAAATACATAAAAATGCATATACACATAAATAACATATATCTCAATAGTACATAGATAACATTGGTGGTTCGAGTGGTTAAAAATACATAAGGCTTAAAAATCTTCTTGTGCTGTCACTAACGAAAGTGCAGTGCTTCCCTGAGGTGATCATGTGACCGCGATCGGGACGTCTCCTAGCAGCGGGGACGCTCATTACAGAGTGCGCGATCATGTGGTTCTCTGCTTGCAGGGGGCAGGCAAACCAGTGTAAGAGCAGAGGGGAGAGAGGACAAATGATGGAAAAAAGTGGACTTAAAAAATGCATCAAGAGGGGGATAATGGATATATGAATAACCAGTCGGGGGGGGACAGTACATATACAGATAACAGGAATAGATATGGATAAAATTATAACTAATATGGATAAAATTATAAAGATAAAATAAATCCAGTATAAGTGTACATAAAAGGGTTCAACTTACTAAAAGGTAAATCGAGGTATAAGTGATATAATATAATAACAAAGTAGATATAGATGACCTGAAATGAGATAAAATATACATACGGATACCACACACCCGTCATATTCGATATGAAGATAAATAGTTAAATAAATAACTAAATGAATGAATGAATAAATAAATAAATAAATAAACAAACAAACAGATGAATAAGCAAATGAACTAAAATAGACAGGACTGAGGTCACAGATTAATCTCAAAGGCCTCATTGAGGCCAAAGGGGTTCAGACAGTTTAATTTGAATATCCAGAACATTTAGCATCTGCAATGTACTATAGCCATTCGTAGAGATCTGCTCTATCGGGGTAATAGTAAATCCCGAGAACGATCCCTGATGATGTTTAGTCGCATGTCTTGATACACTATGTTGCATGAAATGCTTCTTCACGTTAGATCTGTGTTTATTGATCCTATTGCGTAACGTTTGGATGGTGCGGCCAACATATCGTAACCCACAGGGGCATTCAAGGAGATAAATTACATTGGTAGAACCACAGTTTAGATCTCCTTTAATGTGGAAGGTCTCCCCCTTGGAGCCGCAAAAGGAACTGATAGTGCGTATGGAACTGCAGCACAGACATTTTGTCTGGTTACACTTGTGGCTGCCTTGTGGAGTTGTCCTCGCCGTGGCTTGTTCAGGTGGTTGCTTCAATTTACTAGACGCCAGAAGGTTTCTCAGAGTTTGAGATCTTCTGAAGGTCATAGGGGGCCTGTTTGGCAGAAGTATATTAAGAAAGGGGTCCCTCTTAAGGATAAACCAGTGTTTAGATAAAATATTACGTATCGTATCATGGTTCTCATTGAAAGTGGTAACAAAATTAATGTCACATTTTCTGGGGGAGGTGGGTTTAGTGGCTACTGTACTTGTTTCACCAAAGAGACAATCAGACTGCGTTAGGGTGGATGCTTTACTGAAAGCTGCTTCTATGATTGCAGAAGGAAATCCTTTCTGTAGGAATCTTTTCCGTATTACTTGGCTCTGAGATATGAAATCTTCATCCTTGGTACAGTTGCGTCTGATTCGTTTAAACTGACCGAATGGGATGTTTGTCCTCCATTTGTTATGGTGCTGGCTAGTGAAATCCAAGTAACTATTTGCATCGGCCTTCTTAAAAAAGGTGTGGGTAGTGATTCTGCCATTATCACTATTCAATTCTAAATCTAGAAATTCAGCTTTAGCAGGGTCGTATGAGCCCGAAACAGAGATCCCCCAAGAGTTTTCATTCAGATATTTGATAAAATTTTCGATGGAGGTGCTGTCTCCATTCCATATAAAAATCAGGTCATCTTTAAAACGGCGGAAAAAAATTATATTATAATTGTAGTCATGAGATTTGTAGATCATATCATCCTCAAACGCGCCCATAAGTAGATTCGCAAAACTCGGCGCGAAACGCGTACCCATAGCAGTCCCCCTGACTTGTAAATAAAAGGTCTCCTCAAATTTAAAAGTATTATGAGTTAAAATAAAGTTTATACACTCGAGGATAAAAGATTTCTGTTCCTCAGGAATGGAGGGGTCTGTGTCAAGATATCGTTTTGTACAATTTATGCCCAAATCATGCTCGATGTTCGAGTACAGTGTTGATACGTTTAAAGTTAACCATTGGTAGGTTTCTTTCCAGGGGACTCTTTTAACTAGTTGAATTAGTGATGTAGAGTCTAGAAGGTATGAGGGGAGTTGGGTAACATACTTTTGTAGAAAAATATCCACATAGTGAGAAAGATTACAAGTTAAAGACGAGATACCAGAAATTATGGGACGTCCGGGTGGGACGGATGCTGCCGGATCCGTTACGGATCCGTGCTGCCGCAGATACACGTGTGGGGCCAGAGCAGCGCATACACACACATACACAGACACATAAACATACACATACACTTACCTGTTCCAGCAGCTCCCGACCTGTCCCAGCTCCGGACCTGACCAGCGACGAGGAGGAGGACGGCGCGCACAAGGGTAAGTTTACCCACAGCGCCACCTGCTGGAGGGATGGGAAATTGCAGGGAGACGGATCTGTCATGAACTCCATTGAAAGTCAATGGAGGATGGATCCGTTTACCATTGTGTCACACCAAACGGATCCGTCTCCATTGACTTGCATTGGGGGTCATTCTGGATCCGTCTTGGTGCGGATGCCCAGACTGGAGAGCAAACCGCAGCATGTTGTGGTTTGCTCTCCGGTCTGTATACTGAAGAGAACTGAACGGAATGCATTTAGGAGCATTCCGTTCTCTTCAGTTTAGTTTTGTCCCCATTGACAATGAATGGGGACAAAAGTGAAGCATTTTATTACGGTATTGAGCCCCTTTGACGGAACTCTATACCGGAATAAAACAACGCTAGTGTGAAAATAGCCTACCGGATGGAAGTAATTTGTTATTGCCACCGTACCTGGACTTATGAGGATCGGATATATTGTAGTTGGGTTGAGAACAGGAGGGAGGGATAAAAAAGATGAGAGTGAGAAATAGTACTTGATAGGTCGATGGTACTGCAATCTGGAGCTTGCATAGGTTGTATTGCCACAGGGAAGATGGAGGACGGGGAACTTTGAGGAAAGTGGGCGTGCACTGTGATGAGGGAGTCCTCTTCTAAGTCAACAGGTGTAGATGGTGACGGAGGACTAGTTATGATTTGTCCGGTTTTAGATGAAATGGTAGTGGAGAACACTGTGGGGGGGTAAATTCAATGGAGCACAAGTGGAGAGAATGCCATGATCAAATATTTCAGAAGCCGTGGCAGTGGTGCCGGTGTTCTGTTGGCCTGCGGACAGCAGGGGGGTGACAATTGTATTTTGTTGTTGTGGTACGGTGGTGTATAATGTTGGGGGTTCTAGCAATGGGGGTGAAGAAAGTAGATTCAGGAGTGGTTTGTGGGTTACGCACTAATGAGGTTGACGGATGAGAATTGGGGATCTTAGTCTGATGTTTAGGTCTTGGGCGTGACGCCCCATGGTTAGTGTGTTGTCTCGCTTTAGTGCGTCCATCACTATGCGTAAAGGTAGCACTATAATATGGTTTATGTGTTTTGGTTTTGCTTTTGATGGGTGGATTTTCGGTATTCAAAATTTGTTTCAATGTTGGGGCAGAACCCGGAGTAAATTCACCAGGGTCTGAAGTTATTTGTTCCTTAAGCCAGAATTTAATATTGCCATTGGTAAAATCTGCCCGATCTTTAGACAGTTTGTGGGACTTCTTGTTGAGAATCTCTTTCTCATATGCAGTGACACATGCTGTTATTAGGCGATCAAATCTTATAAAGGCGGCATGGTCCCTGTTTGTGAGAATACTATCATGGAGTTCCATAATCTTATTCCCAAACACAAGGGCTAGAGAGCTTCTTTTAGCAATCAATCTAGACATTAGTCCTCTAGCACAATTTAAGAGGTAATCGTCCCAGTCTCGACAAAAATCCTCATCTTCATCAAAGGAGTGTTTAAAACGGAGGCGTAAGCCTCTAGGGACTAGACCCTCTTGAAGGTATAGTTCAAGAAAATTAGCATCAAGCTGATGCTGCAGTTCGCTCATCATAGTCTTTTCAAAAAAAAAAAAAACAACTAAATACATTGCTCAAAGTGAATTTGATGTTCAGCACAGGACCCTAAAGGCAAGAAACCTTCTTATCGCACACGGTCGGACTGGCCCACCGGGGTGCAGAGGATCCTCCAGTGGGCCCAAGTTCTGAAAGCACAGCGGGCCTCAAAGGTCCAAGAGAAAAAAATATTTGGAGCTGACTTTGAAGCTAATCACTTGTCATCTATTTCTATGATTCAAAATGTATTAGACTGTATTGATTGATAAGGGTTGGGGCCCAAGAATATTTTCCTCTGGTGGGCCCAAGGAACCCCAGTCTGACACTGGTCATGGAAATTTGTGATATCATAATGATGTCATACACCTCCAACTGTCAGATCGGTGATAGGAGCATGCCTGGAAGATGTCAATGTCAATAGTAACCCAATGGTAAAATATCAAAATGTTATTGTGGCCCCTGCTTCCTCTTGCAGCTGGATATAGGGTACAGAAAATCGACTATCGTCTATCGATAACCCCCACAGTTTCCAGTGCCATGCTTGATCCATGGCAACCTGAGTGAAAAGCTTAAAAATGATAATAAAACCACCACAAGACTTCATCATCAGAATCATTTTGTCATTTTCTTTTCTATTTTATTGCAGTACTTTGATTTTTTGATTCGAAACTGGTATGACCCAGCGAAATGTACAGCAAATGATGCAGAATCCTATATCAAAGAGGAAACTGAGGTTTGTAATTTTATTTTAACTCACTGTTTTATTACTATTACATGTGAAATTCCTTTAGTGCCCAAAAACACTAATCGTTCGGTGCTTGTTTCTGGCACAGAACTGCCTGATAATGCAGACTGAGATGAGATTTATAAGGCTATGCATCTAAAATACAAAAACGAAGCAACTTTGCTACTAATCTTGATTCCAAATATCCTACCGTTTTATGGCTACAGTTCCTGTGCAGAACTATGTGTGTCTTTGGTTGTGGATAACAAACATTGACACTCTTCCATACCCTTCTACTTACTAAAAAATGCCAATAGCTTTGCTTCCTTGTCACATCAATTCCTTCCCTGCTCATCTTATGCACATCAGTTGCTCCTCTTCACGTCTTATACACATCCGTTGCTCCCCTGCTCGTCTTAGGCTACTTTCACATTAGCGGCAGGCCTGATCCGGCACGTGAAGGGTGCTGCTGGATCAGGACTGCCGCAGCGACATGTGTGGAGCCGGAACCGTGCTCCGGCCCCACACATGTCACACAGTACATACATACACACACACACACATACATATAGACAAACAAACACACATACATACTTACATGCTCCCGGCAGGTCTTCGGAGCGCCGGAGAAGCAGGACTGCTCGCACAGGTGACGATTCCCCACAGCGCCCTCTGCTGGGCGCCTGGTGGAATCGTCATCTGTGCGCGCCGACCTGTCCCTACGCCGCTCTGAAGACCTGCCGGGGTGCATGTAAGTATGTATGTGTATTTGTATGTGTATATGTCTGTGTATGTTTATGTGTATGTCTATGTCTGTATGTGTGTATGTGTAGCCGGATCCGTCATGAACTCCATTGAAAGTCAATGGAGGGCAGATCCGGTTACCATTGTGGTCACACCAGACGGATCCGCCCCCATTGACTTGCATTGGGGGTCATTCCGGATCCGTCTTGGTGCGGATGCCTGGACCGGAGAGCAAACCGCAGCATGCTACGGATTGTTCTCCGGTCTGAAGACGGAACGGAATGCTTTCAGGAGCATTCTGTTGTCTTCAGTTCAGTTTTGTCCCCATTGACAATGAATGGGGACAAAACTGAAGCGTTTTATTCCGGTATTGAGCCCCTATGACGGAACTCAATACCGGAATTTTAAAACGCTAGTGTGAAAGTAGCCTTATGCACATCTGTTGCTCCCCTGCTTGTTTTATCCATATCAGTTGCTCCCCTGCTCGTCTTATGCACATCAGTTGCTCCCCTGCTCGTCTTATGCACATCAGTTGCTCCCCTTCACGCGTTATGCACATCAATTCCTTCCCTGCTCCTCTTATGCACATCAGTTGCTCCTCTTCACGTCTTATGCACATCAGTTGCTCCCCTGCTCCTTTTATGCACATCATTTGCTCCCCCTGCTCATCTTATGCACATCAGTTGCTTCCCTGCTCGTCTTATGCACATCAGTTGCTCCCCTGCTCGTCTTATGCACATCAGTTGCTCCCCTGCTGGTCTTATGCACATCAGTTGCTCCCCTGCTCGTCTTATGCACATCAGTTGCTCCCCTGCTCGTCTTATGCACATCACTGCTCCCCGCTCGTCTATGCACATCAGTTGCTCCCCTGCTCGTCTTATGCACATCAGTTGCTCCCCTGCTCGTCTTATGCACATCAGTTGCTCCCTGCTCATGCACATCAGTTGCTCCCCCTGCTTGCTCTTATGCCACATCAGTTCTCCCTGCCCCTTATGCACATCAGTTGCTCCCCTGCTCGTCTTATGCACATCAGTTCCTCCCTTCTTATGCACATCAGTTGCTCCCCTGCGTGTCTTATGCACATCAGTTGCTCCCGCTGCTCGTCTTATGCACATCAGTTGCTCCCCTGCTCGTCTTATGCACATCAGTTGCTCCCCTTATGCACATCAGTTGCTCCCCTGCTCCCCTTATGCACATCAGTTGCTCCCTGCTCGTCTTATGCACACATCAGTTGCTCTCCCTTATGCACATCAGTTTGCTCCCCTGCTCGTCTTATGCACATCAGTTGCTCCCCTTATGCACATCAGTTGCTCCCCTGCTCCCCTTATGCACATCAGTTGCCTGCTCCCCTGCTCGTCTTATGCACATCAGTTCTCCTCCCTTATGCACATCAGTTGCTCCCCTGCGCGTCTTATGCACATCAGTTGCTCCCCTGCTCGTCTTATGCACATCAGTTGCTCCCCTGCTCGTCTTATGCACATCAGTTGCTCCCCTTATGCACATCAGTTGCTCCCCTGCTCCCCTTATGCACATCAGTTGCTCCCCTGCTCGTCTTATGCACATCAGTTGCTCCCCTTATGCACATCAGTTGCTCCCCTTATGCACATCAGTTGCTCCCCTGCTCCCCTTATGCACATCAGTTGCTCCCCTGCTCGTCTTATGCACATCAGTTGCTCCCCTTATGCACATCAGTTGCTCCCCCTGCTTGTCTTATGCACATCAGTTCCTCCCCTTATGCACATCCGTTGCTCCCCTGCTCGTCTTATGCACATCAGTTCCTCCCCTTATGCACATCAGTTGCTCCCCTGCGCGTCTTATGCACATCAGTGTCTCTCCGGCTTGTCTTATGCACATCAGTTGCTCCCCGGCTTGTTTTATGCACATCAGTGTCTCTCCGGCTTGTCTTATGCACATCCGTTGCTCCCCTGCTCCTTTACTACACAGGGATCATGCTGACAGCTACAACTTTGACTACTCATGCATAGGCAGAAATCAGAAAACCTCTGCTATAATAACCAGCTATGAATACAGTGTATATAGCAATGGTAGAAGCCACAACTGCCTCTATGGATATGCACAAACCCTAACATTAGTTTTTATTTCATCAAGATCTTATCCAGTGTTTTGCCAATTAAAAATATTTCCCCAGCAATCACAATGTATTCTGTAAGGGAACTGGGCAGCAAGTGCTCAGCTCTTCTGCTGCTCCCCCACAGGGGAGTTTAAAGGGAACCTGTCATCTCCGAAACACCCCTTGAACTAGAGTAAGTGTTGTATAGTGTAAGTGATGCTGAATCTGAATATGTAAGTTTTATCTTCATATTCACTTCCATTCTGACGCTGTGCTCCCACAAACCTGCAGTAAAATGCACTCAGTGGACTCTTCTTTGAGTCCTCTCCATTATGTGAGTGAGCACCGGAGTCCAGTGAGTGCATTTTACTGCAGGTTTGTGGGAGCACAACATCAGAATGGAAGTGAGTATGAAGATAAAACTTACATAACCAGACTCGACGTCACTTACATTATACACCGCTTACTCTAGTTAAGGGGGTGTTTAGGAGATGACAGGTTCCCTTTAAGTATTACACAATTAATATTGAAATGAATAGGCTATGTGTGTAATCAAATCATGTAGCTGATCCTCCAATGTGCTGTTTGCAGCCACTGTGGCTAATAGGCGAGTGTCCTGAAGTCTGGTAATACAGAAATCCTTAATAGGGTGTCAAGTTTATGATTTTAGGGGGAATTTATAATTCCCTTTGCTCTCAAAATATTTTGGCACAAATAATTTTTAAACAAAAATGTGTGACTTTTGCGATTTTACAGGACTTTCTAAAAAAGGGGTGGGCAGGTGGGCAATATCAGCTATGTTAATTAGTTCTATGCCAGATTTATCAACTACAACTGTTTAAAATGGTGGTTACAAGGTGGAATCTCATTTCATTAGGGAGGTGACGAAAAATAACTGGAGCAAAATCTCTAGACAAAGGTGTTATGTTTTTATGAAAATGCGAGACTTAATAAATTTTGTGCAAACTACAGCAAGACAGACTTATGAGAAACTGACTTCAAAAATTTCCCCCAATGTTTTTGCTGGACAGAAAATGAAGAAAAGATACAAGAACTGCACATTTTTGGAGGTCCTTCGTTATTGTTCTTCCGAATGCTTCTTCATGCCACACCCAGGCCCAGAAATCACTTGCAAGGAGACGGGAAGACTTAAAGGTAGCCGTTATTACTATGCTTACATGGTTTTTCTTGTTTTAATAACCTACTGTATACAGGCCTACTTGTATGTATACAGAATCCCTGTGCATCCTACATCTTATAGTACAGGACAGGACTTGTCTCACTAGAAGTAACCACTATAAATTTGGATCCCATCACCTTTGGTAAACCTACAGTCAGTGGTGTACATAGAGAAGTAAGGGCCCCATAGCAAACCAGGCCCCCCCACACAGGGCAGAAGGGTTTCCGCCTAAACCCTTTTCAATGACCCTTGGGGCCTTTTTTTTTCTACTGCCTCATTTGCTTAAAGTTGTTCCTTTAGAGGGTAGAGTCCTGACCAAGTTTTCACCTCCAGTAGAAGAGGAGATAACCCCAACTAAGACTGGGCCCCCTCTTGCCCTGGGCCCCAGGGTCTGCCGCTATGGTAGTTACGCCCCTGCCTACAGTATAATTTCTTTCTATGCTTAGTGGTAATGTGTTTACTGCCACCTGCTGGCTAAGTAGACATGATAGTTGATAAAGGGTTTTTAAACTTTTTCACAAACTTTTTATATGTCATAAAGACCACCACAATCCCTAGAATGAGGGGAGAAAAGCGCGCACATAGCACTAGACAGACATGGGTCCATCTCAATTCCTTCCTCAACAGCGAGGAGAGAACGTGATATGCGTGCGCTACTCTCCACTTGTTCTAGGGATTGGGTGGGGGGTCTCAGCACTCAGACCCCAATCGATCTAAACATTTGATATATCTATATGACATATCAAAAGATTTTTAAAACGTTTGTGACCCTCTAACTTTTGATATGTTGCATGTGTCTCAATAAAGTTATTGTTGAAATACCCTAAATGGCCTCATGAAACATGGGGGAAGATTTATCAAGACTGGTGTTTCCTTCTTGATGTCCCCAGCGCTACCGTTGGATAGCCTAATTTACGACGGGACATGCACCTAAACAGAAGTCTATTGCGGCTCAGAGCTGCTGTAAATTTCTGTATTTATATACTCCAGAAAATTGTTGTAAATAAAGACAAAAGTTTATTGGGCGCTGGCTACGCCCCCTTTTTTGGAAAAGTGGTAATGGCAGCATACAAAGCCACTTTCTACAATATTTTTTCACAATGGCGTTAAAAAAATTGCAAGGATAAGGTTTGTGACTTTTTTATATCAGAAAACTGGTGAAGGGAGACAGGGGCGGATTGGCAATAGACCTTACAGGGAAATTTTCCGGTAGGCCGATGCCCCGGGAGCTGCCTGAGCCCTCCTCACGGCTGGCCAGTGGAAGTTTTTGGGGATGTATTTTGTGCTGCTGGCAGTATTTTGAGATGGTCTGTGGTATTTTGCTCTGTTGGAGTGGTATAATGTGCCACAATATGGTATTGCTGGCCCGGCCTTCTGTCAGTTTGGAGCCGACTTCAAAACGGGGCCACTTTTAGTATTTTTTCCAGGGCCACTTTAAGTTCCCAGTCCGCCCCTGAAGGGAGATGACAAATTACCCCCATGGTCTCAGAAGTGGAGACAGTTTTGGTGTTTTAGAAGCCACTAAAGTCCTAATATCATAACAAAACTCATCAAGAATTGCTTCTTGGGTAATTTATTAATAAGAGACACACAGCATTACAGAAAATGGCTGCAAACAGCTTCCTTATCCCATCTCCAGTGGACTGTAAAGGGAAAGTCCAATGAGAAGATTAGGAGGTGGCAAATGATTTTGATAAGAAAGATGCCAGGGTAAGGATAGCTGGATGACGCTGAGTGATGGGGAGAAAATGTCTGCGTATATATCAGCACCTCTCTCTTTCTGATGCCAACAAGCCAGACATACAGAAAACTCTGGAATCTTCTGGATGCATTACAGAGGCATTTTATGCCCTCACGTAACATCACATATGAGACATCTTCAGTACCACAAAAAAAGACCAGATCACAACGTGACAAAGCTGATGTAGCTTGCAGCACCATGCGAGTTTGGTGTACTACATGGGCAGTGGTCCCTTGCACAAGGGGTTCTATGTGGAATTCAATGTGTGTGCTGTAAAACAGGTTAAAATATGCTTTGCCATGTATTATTGCATTGCCGTACAAAAATCAGTAAGGAGTTGGCAGGTCTTAATTGTCACTACTAGGTGAGACTGTTGTCACCCTCTGCATAGGGAGTGGTTAGGCCTCAGTTTAGGGCAGTCTAGCTGAGAAGTGGAAAGAGTGAGCCCTGGACAGTGAACCAGGAGCAAAAGCTAAAGAGAAAAAAGAAAGAGAAAAGCATGCCAGTGTTGAGAGGAGGTGCGTGTAGTAGTCCTGTGGAGATAAATTGCCTACAAGATGGTTACAGACTATACAGCAAACTTGTTCAGGAGATTTAAGTCTTATGGTGCCTGGACATACATTACAAACACACTGTGGAATTTGCTAAAGTTGTGGAAACATTTATTGCAAGCACATCAACCTGTAACAATTGCAGAACTAATTCTGACACAGGGGTCCGCCTTGTGGTGGCATAGTGAGAAGTGTTGCACCCCTATTTCTGGATGCTTAGGCTTCAGAGAAAAGTGCAGTGTGATGAAAACTGCTTCAGAGAAATACCTAGATCTGTTAACTACAACAGCAGCCGAGTAACCTGTAAGAACTATGGGAAATGCAAACTGTATAAGAACTGCCAGTCCATGAATGTTGAAAACTGTGACTAATGCACCATTACTTAATTCTGTAGTAAAGAACCATTTGCTGTTAATTTGACTTCATTATTTTCTACACTGCATCAACATCAGCTGCCGGGGACCCTGGACCCTTCCTTCCACCTCACAATTCATCACCACTAAGGCTACTTTCACACTCTGCCAACAGGATGCAGCAGGCTGTTCCGGTGGTGGAACAGCCTACCTTATCCGTGCTAATGCTAGCCCACCATACCGCTGGAAGTCCGCTCCGGGCCAATTTACTATCATGGGGGCAGGCCGGAGGTTCATCCACAGCATGAAGAACAAGCTGAGAGGTGGCCGTCCCTCCGTCCCTCCCCCATTATAGTGCAACGGCTGGAAGGAACTTCTGGTGGCATGGTGGGCTAGTGTTAGCACGTATCTGTCAGGCTGTTCCCCTGTAGGAACAGCCTGCCGGACCCTGCTGCCGCCAGTGTAAAGGTAGCTTAAGGGCACCACCATCAGGCAGGAAAACCCCAGGTTTGCTCCGAAGGATGTGTTCCTATCACTGCATGGCTCAGGAAGCATCCAAACTGTGAGTACAACTACGCCTGTCCTCCACAACTCCACGGTGGCTCACAGAATAGTTCTGGGATCAAAAGAAATTAAAACAAGAAAGACAATGCTCAGCGTACCAGACCTGAACCTACCGAGAGCTACTGACAAGTGTAGAAGCTATGAACTTACAGAAATAAAAATACAAGAAGTCCAAGATAGCAAAAGCGAAACTGAAGCTGTAAATTATGCTGCAAAAAAAAACACAAAAAAGGCAACCCATGAAAAAAAACCCAAGAAACTGAAGAAAGCAAGGTTTAAACGAAAGCAAAGTCAGTTAACAACATCAGAGATACTGTGGAAGCATCCACCCATGGGGTAGGGAGCACTGTCCTGCATATGAAATAACTTGTAGTACGTGCAAAACTATTCTTCTACAGCATGCAGACAGAAAGCAAGTTCCAAAATGCACAGATGAAGAGCAGTAGCTCGGAAGAATCACTATTCACAACTGTTCATACAATACGAGCAGTGGCGTACATAGAGAAGTAAGGGCCCCATAGCAAGCATAAAACCAGGCCCCCCACACAGGACAGAAGGGTTTCTGCCTAAATCCTTCTCAATCCTCTTGCCCTGGGCCCCATAGCAGTCGCATGGTCTGTCGCTATCAGGGGCGTACATAGAAATTCAGGGGCCCCATAGCGAATCTCAGAACCCACCCAAATATAAAGTACAATTATTGTAACTGTATATTGTGTATATATTATATATGGCTCTAATAGCAGCAACCCTCCTACAGACCAGGACCCACAGCACAGCTCACAGGATAAGACATTAAGGTCCAGGTTGTATATGATGAGGTTGTATATGATACAGTATGAGGTGACTCCCTATAGTACGCTGTGAGTCATTTACTACTTCTACTATTGCTGCCCTCCATGTGGTGAGGAACTGAAGCAGCAATGGGGTGTTTAGCACAGTACTGGATTCTGGAGAGCTGGGGGTAAGAATGCAGGGGGTCTGAGGAGTAGGGGAGCCCGAGTGTAACTCTTCATATGGGGTTGCCACAGCTTCTTCCCTAACCTAGCCACAGTCTTCAGGTGAATGTGCCCAGTGGTTGAATAAACAGAGGTCCCTGCGTGTCCTGTATGTGCTGAATGACAGTATGAAGGCAGCCATGGGTCCCCATGTTATCAATGATATAAGGAGGAGGTACTTGTTGGGGTTACTACATATTAGGCACATGGCTTTATCGATTCAGACTTCCATGTGTCTAACATTAATAGCAAGAGACCACCTCACATAATGGGCAATGTGTGTGTGGTTTTTTTTTGTGAGGTATCGAATTGGTATCAAAAATTGCAATTCTTGGTATCGTAATTATTATTATTATTATTATTTATTATTAAAGCGCCATTCATTCCACAGCGCTGTACATGTTAAAAGGGGTTTACATACATAGTCTAGACAATTGCTCTAGGACAAACAAGTTACAGACTGGTACAGAAGGAGAGAGGGCCCTGCCCGTGAAGGCTTACAATCTATGCGGTATGGGAGGACACAGTAGGTGAGGGTAAAGCTGGTCATGGCAGTGTAGCAGCAGCAGGGTCACAGGTTGTAGGCTTGTCTGAAGAGGTGGGTTTTCAGATTTCTTTTGAAGGATTCCACTGTAGGTGAGAGTCTGATATGTTGGGGTACAGAGTTCCAGAGTATTGGGGCAGCGCGGGAGAAATCCTGGAGGCGATTGTGTGAAGAGTTGATAAGAGTGGAGGAGAGAAGGAGGTCTTGTGAGGATCGGAGATTACGTGTGGGGATGTATCGGGAGAGTAGTTCTGAGATGTAGGGAGGGGACAGGTTGTGGACGGCCTTGTATGTATTTGTTAGTATTTTAAACTGAATTCTCTGGGGAATGGGGAGCCAGTGAAGGGATTGGCAAAGGGGAGAGGCAGAGGAGTAACCGGGTGAGAGGTGGATTAGTCGGGCAGCAGAGTTGAGGATAGATTGGAGGGGGGCTAGGGTGCTAGATGGAAGGCCACAGAGGAGAATGTTGCAGTAGTCTAGGTGGGAGATGAGGGCATGTATTAGTACTTTGGCAGACTCATAGTTGAGGAACGCACGGATACGGGAGATATTTTTGAGTTGGAGGCGGCAGGTGGTGGAAAGGGCTTGGATGTGTGGTCTGAAGGAGAGTGCAGAATCCAAGGTCACTCCAAGGCAGCGGACCTGTTTAACGGGGGAGAGTGTACAGTCGTTGATGGTGATAGATAGGTCTGTTGGGAGGGCTGTGCAAGATGGTGGAAAGATGATAAATTCTGTTTTATCCATGTTAAGTTTTAGAAAGCGTGAGGAAAAGAAAGAGGATATTGAAGATAGGCATTGTGGGACTCTGGATAGTAAGGTGGCGATGTCTGGACCAGAGAGGTAGATTTGTGTGTCGTCAGCATAAAAGTGATACTGAAAGCCATGGGACTCTATGAGCTGTCTCAGGCCAAAGGTATAGATAGTGAAGAGCGGGGGACCTAGGACTGAGCCTTGTGGGACACCAATAGAGAGGGAATGAGAGGAAGAGGTGGCATGAGAGTGGCAGACGCTAAATGTCCGGTCTGTGAGGTATGATGCAATCCATGAGAGGGCCAGGTCAGTGATGCCAAGAGATGAGAGAGTTTGTAGTAGAAGGGAGTGGTCGACGGTGTCAAAGGCAGAGGACAGGTCAAGGAGGAGGAGAACAGAGTAATGTTTTTTGGTTTTGGCTGCTAGCAGATCGTTGGTGACTTTTGTAAGGGCAGTTTCAGTCGAGTGGTGGGGTCGGAAGCCTGACTGTAGTTGGTCAAAGAGTGAGCAGGAGGAGAGGTGAGAGGACAGTTCTGAATGGACATGTTGCTCAAGTAGCTTTGAGGCATATGGCAGAAGTGATATGGGGCGATAGCTGGACAGAGAAGATGGGTCGAGTGAGGGTTTTTTAAGGATGGGTTTAATTGTAGCGTGTTTAAAACCAGAGGGGAAGACACCAGAGGTCAGAGATAGGTTGAAGAGATGAGTTAGGGCTGGGATGAACACTGAGAGAGGTTGGGAATGAGGTGGGATGGGATTGGGTCAAGTGCGCAGGTTGGTGAGATGTGATCTGGAGAGTAGGGTGGAAAGGTATTCTTCTGTAATTGTGGAGAAGCAGGTTTTGGTGAAGAGTACTGAGCAGTTATGTAGAGGGGCTGAGGGGACTGTGCACTGAAGCCTTCCCTGATGTTGACGATCTTTTGTTTTGAAGTATGTGGCAAAGTCCTCTGCTGAGATAAGAGGTGATGGTGGGGGGCGCTGGTGGACGGAGAAGAGAGTTAAAAGTGTTGAACAGTTGTTTGGGGTTGTGGGACAGAGAAGATATTAGAGATGAGAAGTAGGCCTGTTTTGCATCAGAGAGTGATGATTTGAAAATGAGGAGGGATTGCTTGTATGTGGTGAAGTGATCCTTTGAATGGGATTTCTTCCATTGCCGCTCAGCCAGCTCTGGAAGCTTGTCTGAGTTTCTTGGTCAGGTCTGTGTGCCAGGGTTGTCTGTTGATTTTCCGGGATTTGTGGAGTGTGAGGGGGGCAACAGAGTCCAGGGCTGTAGCTATTGTGGTGTTATACAGAGTGGTGGCAGCATCGGGGTCTTTGAGGGAATGAATGTTGGAGAGAGGTGAAAGAGATTCCGAAAGTAGGTGAAAGTCGAGATGTTTAAGGTTCCTGCAGGGGTGTGCTAGTGTGTGGACCGGAGGAGCAGCAGAAGAGACCAGAGAAGAGAAGGTGAGTAAGTTGTGGTCAGATAGGGGGAGTGGCGAATTAGAAAGGTTAGATAAGGAGCAGAGGCGAGTAAAGATCAGGTCTAGAGTATGACCATAGGATATATTAATATATTGCTGGCTCACTTTTCCCGGCTCAATATGGAGTAGGTGCTCCGTCAGTATTGGTACACCCTTACCAATATTTAAAAGTACTTGAAAAGAAAAACGTGATAGACGGGCACTCTATATCTGGATACAATTAATAGTAGTACATTTATTAATAAAATACCTACACAATATACATCTTAATAATAACTGAAAATATAAATTAAAACAAACAAATTATGTTTTTTCACTTCTAATAATTGCACCAACCGCAATGAATTTAATAAATAATTTTCTAGAATTCTTATATCATTTGTGGCGTCCCACAAAATGACAGCAACTTTTCACTGATATTTTATATATTTGCAAATAGGACTTATCTGTGGTCCAGTAACACTTAAGGGCTCATCCGCTGAAAGTAATGTCCTGTCTGGCCTCAGTGGTAGTTCAGTGGAAGCCGGGCCGCTTGCGTCTCCAATGTTGAATAGAGACTCTTATGCCAGGTGTCCCCGCTAAACTAGAGTGTTGTAGATGGTATCGGGCAGCGGTCTCTGTCTCCGTGGGTCTGGAGCGTTGTGAGTAATGTCGGGCAGCGGTCTCTATGTCCGCCGATCTGGAGCATCGGCGGCAGTGGACGAGATCGTCACTTATGAAAAGTAGAGTAAGAGTGGTTTCCCAGCTGCTCCTGCTCCGACGTGCTTCCTCAGATGTTTGAAAATGGCGGGGGTTTCAAATAATGTCTCTTTCACTATTGTGATCACAGGTAACCCCTTTTGAACAGGTAATAACTCTTCCTGGCTATTGGGTATATTTGGAATTGGTTGCAGATGACGCCATACGCGTTTCGAAGTGTTCACACTTCTTCCTCAGTGGCCATCTTTTTTGCAACCATTTCTTTTCTTTTTATACCTATTTTGGCTGCAACCAAAACCTAGCCTGGATTGTTGTTTGTTTGTTTGTTGTTAATGTTGGTCATCTTTTTTCCTTTTTTCCTTATATGGTCTTTATATAATCTTTATATAATCTTTTTATCTTCCTTATCAGTCATTCAAATAAGGAAGATAAAAAGATTATATAAAGATGAAGCTGGAAATAATGGAATATGCATCCATCCTAAAGACTTAAAGGAGTTATCCAGGAAAAGATATTAATGATATCCTCAGGATAGGCCATCAGTATCATTCAAGTCAATGGGGCAGAGCTGCAATACCAAGCACAACCACTATATGATGTACTGCGCTGTCCTTGGAAAGCTGCCAGGAGCGCAGCGGCTCCCCGAACCTGCTGATCGGTGGGGATGCCAGTACTTTGACCCCTGCTGATAAGATAATGAAGACCTATCCTGAGGATAAGTAATCATTATCTTTTCCAGGATAACCCCTTTAAATAAAGCACAGCTCACATTATCCATTGACCACCATAGAATTGCACATCTGCGGACAAGGATACTCCTGATTATGAGATTTTCTTGATACAAGCTGGGGATGTGTTTTCTAAGAAAATAAGGCAGACTTTGCTGAATATCTAGGAGTTTATGATCTGTGCCTACAACGAATTCAAAAGTTTACTGAACAAGATGAAGTCTTGCAAGCATTAACCTTTTCAGTACCGAGCCACTTTTCACCTTAAATCTTTATGTGGTAATAACTTTAGAACACTTCTACTTATCCAGGCCATTCTGAGATTGTTTTCTCGTGACACATTGTACTTCATGACAGTCATAAATTTAAGTCAATATATTTCACCTTTATTTATGAAAAAAATCCCAAATTTACCAAAAATTTTGAAAAATTTTCAATTTTCAAAATTGCAATTTCTCTGCTTTCAAAACAGAAAGTGATACCTCATAAAATATTTATTACTTAACATTCCCCATATGTCCATAATTTTGTAAATGTCATGTTATTTTTTTAGGAAGTTAGAGGGCTTAGAAGTTTAGAAGCAATTTTTCAAATTTTCAACAAAATTTCCCAAACCATTTTTTTTTTTAGCACCAATTTAGTTATAAAGTGATTTTGGGAGGCTTACGTAATGAAAACCACTAATAAATGACCCCATTTTGGAAACTGCACCCCTCAAACTATGAAAAACTGATGTTACAAACTTTATTAACCCTTGAGGTGTTCCACAAGAATTTAAGGAAAATGGAGGTGAAATTTCAAAATTTCAATTTTTTTGGTAGATTATTAACGTTAATAATTTTTTCTTGCAACACAGCAAGGGTTAACAGCAAACTAAATCTCAATATACATTACTCTGATTCTGCAGTTTACAGAAATACCCCATATGTAGTGGTAAACGTCTCTATGGGTTTGTGGCAGTGGTCAGAAGGAAAGGAGCGCCACACGGATTTTGGAGGCAGATTTTGCTAGAATGGTTTTTAGGCACCATTTTGTATTTTAAGAGAACCTGATGTACCCCTAGAGTGGAAACCCTCAAAAAGTGACCCCATTTTGGAAACTACACCCTTAAAAGAATATATTAAGGGGGTACTTGCCACTTTGACCCCCTAAGTGTTTTACAGAATTTGGAAACACTTGGCTGTGAAAATGAAAAGTTTCATTTCTTCCAATAAAATGTTGCTTTAGCCCCAAATTTTTCATTTTCACAAGAGGTAACTAGGAGCAAAGGACCCCATAATTTGTTACCCATCTTCTCCTGAATACGGCAACACCCCATATGTGGTGGTAAACTGCTGTGGGGGTACATGGCAGGACTCAAAACAGAAGGAGCGCTATATGAATTTTGCAGCACAGATTTTGATGGATTGGTTTGCGGGAGCCATTGATTTTTACTTTTTTTGAGTTATTGTCTTATGTGGGGGCTCATTTTTTGAGGGACGAGTTGATGGTTTGATTGGTACCATTTTGGGGTAAATACGCCTTTTTGATCGTCTGCTATTACACTTTTTGTGAGGCAAGAGGGAAAAAAATGGCTGTTTTGGCATAGTTTTTTTTAACATTTTTTTACAGCATTCACCTGGGAGGCCATCTCATGTAATATTTTTATAGAGCAGGTTGTTATGGACGCGGTGATACCCAATATGTCTAACATTTTTATTTTTGTTAAGTTTTACACGTTAGATGCATTTTTGAACAGAATAAAATCTTTTTTTTTGTGTTGCCATTTTCTGAGAGCCATTTTTTTAAATTTTTTGGTCGATTGTCTTAGGTAGGGTCTCATTTTTTTGCGGGACGAGATGACGGTTTGAGTGGCACCATTTTGGGATTGTCTTTTTGATCGCTTGGTATTACACTTTTTGTGAGGCAAGGTGATCAGAAAATGGCTTTTTTTGCATTTTTTACGGTGTTTTTACATTTTTTTAACTTTATTTTGGGAAAATTACTTTTTTTTTAATTTAACCTTTTTTTTGTTAAACTTTATTTTTTAACTTCTTTTTTTACTTTATTTTTTGTCCCAGTCTGGGACTTCAACTTTTGGAGGTCTGATCCCCTGCACAATGCATTACAATACATCTGTATTGTAATGCATTGGCTGTAAGTGTATTACACAGTGTAATACACTTAGAGCTTCCTGCCTGTGAGATCCAGGGGGCTGGATCTCACAGGCTTCCGTAGAAGGCAGCCCGATGCCTAAGGAAGGCATCGGGCTGCCTTCCCTGCCATCGGATGCCCGTCACAGCAGCGCGGGGACCCGATGGGCTCTTCCTACCAGCGTCGACATCACACATGCCGCGGTCAGTGCTGACCGTGGCAGTGCGAGGGTTAATGCACCGGCATCTGTGTTTTCACCGATGCTGGTGCATACAGCAGGGGTCCGGCTATCAGCCACTGCCGGACCCCTGCAGCTGATCAGGTGAGCGTAGCTCCTGCGCCTGCCCGATCAGAGCGCCGTACCAGTACGGCGCTGGGATTTGTGTCCCGGCTTCCAGCACCGTACATGTACGGCGCTGGGAGTGTAAGGGTTAAAAACAACAGTTCTTACAGGATGGCCAGTCCTACTGGTACTTTAGAGATGAGATAAGAATACAAAATGGAATTGTGTATAAAAACACGGGGTCCTCATAGCAAAAAAGATGCACTCAGAAATGATAGTGAGGTCTCATTCTAGCCACTTAGGAATACAAGTGTAATGTTGCAGATGGATGGCAACAACAACACTAATGCAATATGGAATTCTCCTCTAACTAACAGTATGATGCAACAAATAACATGAGCAGTGCAACCAACACACCTGAATGTCTCAAACTCCTATACGTGAACAGTCACTAGAAACAATAATCAGTTGTCAGGTGCAGTACCCCAGAGTAGGCACTACCATTCCTACACCCTGCTACTGTCTCTAATGGTGAACCAATAATGTCATCTGTGTATTTAGTCCAGGTCCTCTTATACTGTGCATTCCTAATATTTCTATGTGACTGTTACGTGTTATGTGCCTGGTTCACCAGCAAGTGGCAGTGTATCTGGCAGAGAAAGATCTTTAGATAGAATGGAACTTACCATTCCATCCCCCCTCCCTTTAGTACAGAAGGGGGCTAGTCCTGCTTTTTATCAAGGGAGGGGTTGCAGGATCTGGAAAGAAACAAGGGATGGCTCAGTGAGGGGAATGGTCCCCTCTTCTGCAGCAGGGATCTCACAAGGGAAGCAGCTCCTAGAGCACCAGGACTCCTTATAGTTCATAGACGGAGTATTAGGAGGGGGTCAACAGCCAAAGGCACCCCACTCAAAGGTACCAGAACTGTCAAAGTCCAGTTACCAGACCGAAGCCAGAGTTTAGCACAGCAGAGAAAAAGAAAGCAAGGTATCCAGTTTGCCGCCAATT